>JALPQI010016303.1:0-26275 GCA_025490895.1 Thaumatotibia leucotreta
GTTGGAGCTACCTAACTGAATAGTTTGCCCTAGGTATATATATTCGTCTACAACTTCGAGTGTAAATTCTCCGATTATTACGGGAGTTGGTGCTACATTCGTAGCTACGTTGGTGCTACGTTGGAATTCGACATGATTTTCGTCTTATCCATGTTCATCCTAAGACCAACTCGCTCGGAGGCTTTACTGAGGTCAACGAGCATAGTACTTTTAGTCCTCCAAGGTCTCAGCCAAGACTACTATATCGACAGCGAATCGAAGGTGAGTGAGGTACTCGCCGTTTATGTTGATACCCAGCCTTCTCCAGTCCAGAGTCTTAAAGACATCCTCCAGTGCAGCGATAAACAGCTTAGGGGAGATGACATCTCCTTGCCTAACTCCCCGCTGCAGCAGAATAGGCTTCGAGCTCTGGTCTTGGAGTCGGACTGACATTGTGGCGCTCTCGTATAAACACTTCAACACCTCGATATAGCGGTAGTCGACTTGGCACCGTTGGAGAGACTGTAGTACTGCCCAGGTTTCGATCGAATCGAAGGCTTTCTCGTAGTCCATAAACGCTAAACAGAGGGGCAGATTATATTTTTCGGTCTTCTGTATAACCTGGCGAAGCGTATGTATGTGGTCTACGGTACTAAAGCCTCTTCGGAAACCGGCTTGTTCGGGAGGCTGGAAGTCATCAAGCCTGCGTGCAAGACGATTCGTAATGACTCTTGAAAACAGCTTATAGACATGGCTCAGAAGTGAGATGGGTCGGTAGGTCTCCAATAAAGCGTTGTCACCTTTTTTGAAGAACAGTACCACCACACCTTTGTTCCATGCCTTTGGCGTTCTCCCTTCCAGTAAGACGGAATTGAACAACTTCTGAAGGGCCGTAAGGATCGGTTTACCACCCGCCTTCAGAAGCTCAGCTGTAGTTCCGTCGTCCCCAGGCGCCTTGTTATTTTTAAGCTGTTCAAGAGCCATTCTAATCTCGCACAGGCTGATGTCCGAGATGTCTTCTGTATAGTGTCGGGTTAGTCTAGCTCTGAGGTCTTCCGCTAGATCAACTTCGGGTCTGCTAGTTGACGTGTACAGCTGTCCATAAAAACCCTCTATCTCACTCAGCAGCTCAGATCTGGATGTGATGATTCTACCATCCTCAGTCTTTAATTTGGCGAGCTGGCTTTGCCCAACAGACAGATCCCTTGCAAAAACTTTAGAGCCCTTGTTCCGCTCGATGGCTTCTTCTATACACTTGGTACGGAATTGGCGCATATCGCGTTTGAGGGACTTAGAGATCTGTCTGTTGAGCTGCCGGTATAAAGTCGCATCAACTGAAACTTCAAACTTCTGTCAAAAGCAAAAGTCAGTCTTTTCAATGACAATTTTTTGAGGTTGGATCCTTTGTGCTAAACTACGTCCAAATAAAAAACTGGAATCTGTTCTACGTTAGGGACACAATTATTTTCTCCACCATAACTACCTGAACCTAACAAAAGATACGGGCCAATCACGAAACATCCAAACTCAGGACAATGTTATAGCCTAGCTTCTAATTAGATAGTATTTACAATCACCGCTACCACCTTTAAATTTTACCTGCAAGTGCTACCTTAGATAACACGATGAGTAACAAAAGATCTTATGATTTACGAGCACAGTACCTTAAAATTACCACATAAATAGGTGCCTGAGCCAGATAACATTAAAATACTTATTTGAAAGTACCACGTGAATCGATAAAATAATTTAACATCATAACATGTTTAAGCAAAAAGGTGTGAAATAACTTTCGTTAAGAAAACAACACGAAAAATAATAAAAAGTTTGAAAACACGTTATTTGTAAACAAATTTTAAACATGACCAAACATTCTTAAGCGGTAAGTTACCGAGAAATTTCCGTAATTTACCGTAATTTCCATCGATGAGAATTACCGTAAATGCGTAATTTACCGACGGCACATCACTAGTATTGTGTATTTTAGTTATTTTTTAAGATGTTTAGTGTTAAGTGTAGTTTTAAGTTTTTATTTTTCTTTTGTTTAATTTTGTATTGACATGTTTTTATAAAGATATTATTATAGTTTAATGTCTTCGGTTACCACGATAGATATTCATGAAATGAAGTGATTTCCCGTAAACCACGAATCCTATAAAGTATAAAGTGTTCGAAACATCGGGATGTAATTAAATTTATTATAGGTACGCGATATAATGCTTTGTTTTAAAATTAAAAAAAGTTTTATTTAATAGATATTGTTCATTATATTTTTAATAAAAGGTCCCACCACTAGCCTCATAGAGAAAGAATATGCTTTTCAGTACAGATGGTGCTTTTTTTACGCGCTAGTGCGAGAAGTCGTTCATTTTATATCAGGTCTAAATATTTGGAGTGCCATATGTACTGAAAAATGTCGTACGATACACGTGCGAAAAGGAAATTCGTAACTCGTGTCGATTTAAAGCACTCCCTTCGGACGTGCTTTAATTTATCTCCGCTCGTTTCAAACTGTACTATATTTCATTACGAGAAGTCACCCGCTTCATTTCATGAATATCTATCCCTTTTTTCTGTCTCTTTAAGGGTTAATTTAATCAAATATAATTTAACCATTTTCGCTATCTTACTAATAATAAACCTTGTACAGTCTAACCCCACTATAATCCTTTAAACATTCGCTACTTATCCTATAAAGCTTGTTCACGAAATAAAGTAGCCATCGTAAAATCAGTCTCTACTGTCAGCCGTGGGACTGTAAATTAACTCTTCTGTTTTATGTTTAAGAATCCAATATTCAAAAGCATTCGCTGAAAAGTCGTCAAAATCAAAATAACTTAATGAAAAAGTTCAGGCCCAAAAAAGTGCGAACTTCAGAGACGATTTCAACAATGTTAGACTCGAAATAGTTAATAAAAATTGTAGATACGAGATTCACAGTTTATTTTAGTATCGGTATTGTAGTTTAGTTAAGACCCATAGGGAAACTAAATGACCCAAAATGGTAAAATAAAAAAAACACTACTTAAATCCAGAAGTTTAAATAAAAGCCTATAATTATGGAGAAATTGATATAAATATCAACCACAGCGTCCGAAAAGATAGGCAAAGAGCCCTTCTTTGTAATAACACCCATACAAAGGTATAGTCTCATACAAAAAAAAAGGATTATACAGCAATGGCTACTTTATTTCGTGAACAAGCCTTACAGCTCATGAATACAGCTACAGCTGCGACATAGCTCAGCTATTCCGCTCTGAATTCTCTATAAGCACTTATACAGCACTTGTAAATAAGAGATCCTCCTGCAGTGGGCGATAAATTTTAGAGCAATTAGACTTAATCGCCGAGTAGAAAGCGTGCGATCTTCCGCCGGCGATCGATCGCTGGGAACGACAACCTTTGGACATATTTGAAATTTGTGAAAAGTAGATATTATTCAAGAAGAATAGAGATAGAATTCAACGCGGAAACGCTGCGAGTCTGATTGCGCCGGGAACATTGAGGGGCTGTTTATTTGATTAGGGTGTGTATTTTTAAGGTATTGTGTAATTTAGTTTTTTTTAAGATGTTTAGTGTTAAGTGTAGTTTTAAGTTTTTATTTTTCTTTTGATTAATTTTGTATTGACATGTTTTTATGAAAATATTATTATTATATGTCTTCGGTTACCACGATAGATATTCATGAAATGAAGTGACTTCCCGTAAACCACGAATCCTATAAAGTATAAAGTGTTCGAAACATCGGGATATAGTTAAATTTATTATAGGTACGCGATATAATGTTTAGTTATAAAATTACAATAGTTTTATTTAATATATATTGTTCATTATATTTTTTTTGACAGGTTCCACTACCAGCCTCATAGAGACAGAATATGCTTTTCAGTACCTAAGATGAGGCTTTTTTTACGCGCTAGTGCGAGTAGTCGTTCATTTTATATCAGGTCTAAATTTTTGGAGTGCCATATGTACTGAAAAATGTCGTACGAACGATACACGTTCTTCTGAGCGATCGATCGCTCAGAAGAACTTTGAACAAAATTTAAGTTTGTGAAAAATGGACTTACTTTGTGACAGTTGACGAACTCGATGACCGCCCACAAGTCCAATACATTTTTAAAAACCTTTAACAAAAAGTTGCCCCTGGCCTGATTTAAAAAATCCTTCATCTGCAACCTACCAGAAATTTAATGCCAAATAAAAAAGGTTGACAACCACGCACAGACGCCCTATTTCATAAACCTATAACGGTATTTTAATTTTTCAAAGAACTTAATTTCAAAAGACCAACAGTTGGCGTCGCCTGGCGAGGTTTATCGTGCACCGCTCGGTTTACAACGCCTGCTCGAGGCGTCGTAATAAAATCTTGGCGCGTCGCTTTATGAATATTACGGCTGTGGAGATAAGTGGGCCGCCATTACACTTTATAGCTGTTACTAGTTCTGTTGTTCAACAAGCTAGATACTAATAGTACATTACGACACAAGTGTGAAAAACATGAAGTTCGAAACGAGTGGCGATGTTTTAAAACACGACCGATAGGGAATGTTTTAAATCGACACGAGTTACGAATTTCGTTTTTGCACGTGTCTCGTACGACGTTTTTTAAACATAATTCTCGCACTAGAGCCCAAAAAAGGCACCATCTGTACAAAAAAATAATATTAAAATTAATATAAATATTAAAAAAAAAGAAAATACCGGTTAAGTGCGAGTCGGACTCGCGCAATTAAGATTCCGTACCATTATCCTACCGTTTTATCATAAAAAATCGTCCAAAAAATCACGTTTGTCGTATGTGAGCCCCCTTAAATAATCTATTCTATTCAACTTTTTTGTATTTGTTGTTATAGTTAGCGACAAAAGAAATACAGCATCTATGAAAATTTGACGTATTTATGCAAAAAAGAACCAACCCACATGAATTTGTCATTTCAAAGATTGACTTGTTTATTTTGATTTATGGTGTTAATTACCTCTAGAATGAAAAATTCTTGTGGGTTGGTTCCCTTTCGCATAAATACGTCCAATTTTAAGTGTGTAAATATTATGGTTTACGAAATTCAGCCTGCTGACAGACGGACAAACAGCAGACCCTTAGTAATAGGGTCCCTTTGAGTACGGAACCTAAAAATATAGAGTTCACAAATGTCAGAGATGGGATTTGAACCCACGTCATCGGGTAGTGCCTAAACCACTCCTTTAATATGTCTATAGTCTTCACAGGTTCCTGTTGGTAAGGATATTGACTTGAGGCAACTTAATGAACACTTATCTGCTTCCTCTACCTTTTCTGGTCCAGCTAAGTTGCAAACTCTTAATCTTCTCTCAGGTTTCTCAACTCCTGACTTTCCCTCTTTTTCTTTTACCCAATTGACTGACAGCGATGTTAAGAAGAACGTATTAGCCATCTCTTCCAATGCCGTTGGTGTCGACAGTGTTAGCCGCAAAATGATTCTTCCTCTTGTTGATGTCTTAGTTCCCATCATTACTCACATTTATAATTCCTCTATTTCCTCTGGTATTTTCCCTTCTGTCTGGAAAGACGCCGATGTTATTCCCTTACCTAAAAAATCCAATCCATCATCTTTCTCCGACTTTAGACCCATTTCTATCCTTCCTTTTCTCTCCAAAGTTTTTGAGCGCCTTGTTCATCAGCAACTTACATCATACATGAACAGACATGAGCTCATGAATCCCTATCAATCTGGTTTCCGTTCCGGTCACAGTACAGTTACCGCTCTGGTTAAAATTACTGATGATATCCGGGCCGGGATGGACAATCGAATGCTCACTGTACTGTCGCTGTTGGACTTCAGCAATGCTTTCAACACTGTCGATTTCGATATCCTGCTCGGCATAATGCGTTCCCTTAACATTTCTCCTGCAGTCATTGACTGGTTCCGTAGTTATCTTCAGTGTCGTCGGCAGCGTGTAAAGCTGGATTCTTCATTTTCTCCGTGGTGTGACACACTTGCCGGTGTTCCACAGGGCGGTGTGCTATCACCCCTTCTATTTTCAATTTTTATCAATGCTATTACTAACGTCATCCTTTCTTCGTATCATCTGTACGCTGACGACCTGCAAATTTACTCCCAATGCGGTATTAATGATCTGCCTCAAGCCATTGACTTTACTAATCGGGACTTAGATCGCATTTCCAGTTGGAGTAAACGCTATGGTTTAAAAGTTAATCCGTCGAAAACTAAAGTTATAATCCTAGGCAGTCCTATGCTTTTATCTCGGATTGACTTTCATAATCTGCCGGCCATAGTGTTTGATGGAGTTCTGGTCCCTTATTCGAGCCAAGTAAAAAATTTGGGTGTCCTAATTGATCGCACACTTTCTTGGGTACCCCAGGTTGGTGAGATCAGTAGGAAGTTGTTTGCTTCGCTAGGGTCGCTTCGTAGGATTCGTAACTTTTTGCCCCTTGCCACCAAAATTGCGCTTGCCCAGTCTCTTCTTCTTCCTATATTAGATTATGCTGATGTTTGCTATCTTGACTTAACGGAAGACCAGCTTAACAAACTTGAGCGTCTCCAGAATGCCTGTATAAGATTTATATTCGGCCTACGAAAATTTGATCATGTCTCGGAGTTTCGTTCTCAACTAAAGTGGCTCCGTATACGTTATCGTCGCAACTCGCATATTCTTGCTCTTCTTTATAATACTCTTTTTAACCCCACTACTCCTTTTTATCTTAAGGAGCGGTTTAACTTCCTTTCTTCTGTTCGGTGTGCGGGGAAGCATCTTCTTGCGCCTCCTTCTTCTTCATCGAAATTTTATAACAGCTCCTTTACGTTTCGGGCTGTTCGGTTGTGGAATGCTTTGCCGCTGGATCTACGATTAGCAAAATCTCTTCCTATTTTTAAAAACCTTTTGAAATCACATTACCTTTCGCTGCCTTAACTTGAGCTATTATCATTAGTTTTTTTTTTATATGTATTTATGTTTATTATCTTTAATATAAACACTTATTTGTATGTATGTATATATGTATATATTTATTATATTATGTTTTAATTCGATCTAATTGATCATAATTCTTAATTTGTTCTCATATCGGCACTACCCGATTATAATTATTTGCTAACGTTTTCATTTCCTGCTACCCTAAGGTTGTCTGGAAGAGATTGCTTGTAAGCGATAAGACCGCCTGTTGTTGCCTATCGATACATGTTTTTCTGTATTTGTATTTTCATGAAGTATGTGGTGCACAATAAAGAATATTTACTTACTTAATATGAAATTAAATGAAAAATGTCTATTTGATGCTAAAAATAGAAAAAAGAAAACTTAATCTATGTTAAAGCTTAAACTAAGTACAAAGCATCAAAATGGATGCCACTCAGCATATGCCGATAACTAAAGGGCTTTAGTTATGGCGCTGGTTTTCAGGGCAACCAGCAATATTATTTATGAATTAACACATGAATAACAATAGAGTTAGTACACTGCGACGTAATAAAGTGCGCATAGTGAGCAAATTCCATAAGTGATCTTAAGATTAACAATGTAATACTATATGAAACATCGATACAACGGCATATTAATCTATCAGGAGTGCTTATATTGAAACTTTTAATTTTCCATTATTAATTTGTATTTTTGTCTTTTCGTTTCTGTACCTACATTGTTTTTTTGCTTTTGTTATGAATAAACTTATTTCCATTTCTAGAAGCAAATGATATTTTCATGCCTTTTGAATCAGCAGCAAATATTTTACAAGTAAAATAACACGTTTTATGGCTGGTTACTGTATGTTATTGAATGAAAATTGTTAACCCTTTCATTGCCCTGGCGGTCACTACTGCATGACCCTGCGGTAAGTGACCTACGCGACCCACCCAATCGACAAGTTGACATTTGCCAATGGTTGTATTTTTTGTGTCACAATGACAGTGACAATTAAAACTATTTTAATTAATGGGAATTAGAATTTCAAGACAGTTTTAATAGTGCTCTAAGTATATACAATAAAGGAACATTTTAAGTATCAATGAATCTAATATGGTAGGTATTAAAATATATGGCATATTCTAATCTAGTACAACAAATCAATTTATAGTTGTCGTAATATTTTTTACGCGAAAAGTCATAGCCAGACATCGTACGATTTCCAGCATTTTTGGTGTAGTGTAGTTCCATTAAGGGATGTGAAGTAAGTTATTCGAAAGGAGATAGCGAGTTAAGGTTCACCTTTGTGTTACAACGAGTTGTGACACGTTACAGCTAAAAATTGACCCCTGGATTCCTTTAACTCGACTACATTTCACCAAAAACCCTAGAAGTTTAGTTAAAGGAATCCAGGGGTCAGTTTCAGTTGAAACGAGTAATAACACGTTGTAAGACATTAACCTTAACTCACTATCTCCTTATAAATAACTTACACCATGCCTTAATTAAACTACATTGCACCAAAAATGCTGGAAATCGTACGATCTCTGATCATGACTAACGGTAATCTGTAAATGTAAAGTAATAAAGCAAAAAGTAAAATAGTAACACTGCTATTCAACCCTTCAACGTTCCGACGGTCACTATTGACCTCAGAGCTGACCCGCAGACCCGTAGTCAATGGGTCCCTATGACCGTTACCTGTTTTGTTGTAAACGTACCCTTTCTCCCACGGACTTGCATCAGAATTTATGTTTTACTATGAAGCACTGTCATTAATTGTAACATAGACGTAGATAGGGTTTATTATTTTTCGGAAAGAAAAACCTTGTATGATAAATGTGTGTTAAATGTGTGTCACCTAATTGTACCTAACCTAATTCATATTGAAGTTCAATTTGAAACTGAGCATGCTTTAGGTGCGCCGTGTTGTGACGGCAATAAGAATACGTTTGTCACCACCCCAACTCCTCCTGCAGGTGTCGTAAGATTAAGGGATTGAAGTGTCACTGATCATTATTTGATAAAAGATTGATGATGGGCAACAGCGTCATCATAGTGGACACATTACTGCGATCGCCAATCCGCTTGCCCAGCGTGGCGATTATGGGTATTTTCCTCCTAATTCGTTTATACGCATAGTAAATAGGAGAGGCCTACGTCCAGCAGTGGACTATCATAGGCTGATGATGATGGTGATGGATGCCTTAGGACTTAACATTTTTTTTGTATGAAATGTAACTTTTTATCCTACTTTGAGTACTTTGTCATATATCAGTCAGTGTGTATTCCTTTCGCATAAAATAAAATCAGTTCCGTAAATCCACCCAACTATAGTACAATCATCATCATCATCATCATATTAGCCGAAAGGCGACCACTGCGAAACATAGGCCTCCCCCAAAGATTGCCACGATGACCTCCGGCGGACTCCTGCGACCTATACCAGGTCATCAGTCCACCTTGTGGGCGGCCTACCCACGCTGTGCCTTCCGGTACGTGGCCGCCACTCGAGAATATTGATAGTACAATACCTACTAAAACATCTACAAATATAATCTACAATTTCATTTCCCAATATGCATCAGTCTCAATCTTTTTTTGCCTCTTTCCAAGTTTTTTTTATTAATGAGGATTTTTTACCTATGAATAGCGTGATTAGTATAATAATCACACCTAACGGACGATGTTTGATTAAGTTTTGGACCATTGTTGGCAGCGTTTGGACTACAGTTAGGTGATTTTACAGTTTGAACTGTAACTGTAGTTGTACTAGCCCTTAGACATTACATATCTACCTGTATAAATTCACATACATTGTTTAAAATACATATGTTAAAAGTAATCCATCCAATAATTTACTCCAACATTCATATTAACTTTCTAACGTAAATGTAACTAGAATCCCATGCCGTTAAGGAATTTATCTATTAAAAGAAAACGTGTGAGTTTCAACCGTCTATCTCAAATCTGGTTTAGATGACCTACGGGTCACACTGACCCTACACATTTCCCACGGCGCAGCATCCGAAAAGCATCTCGCATCCAGTTTAGGTGACCTAGGGTCACCGTGACCCTACTAGGAGCGTTCTCACGCAGCATCCAAAGGGTTACTAGCCGGTTTGACCTGAGGTCAAATCTGGAAGATTCTGGTGAAGTTTCTCACGGCGAGAAGAGGGTTGAATTACAAGTTTTAAGAAATTTAAATATTATTGTTATTTTTTTAGTTGTCAGTATAAATAGGATTTAATCTTCATGACGGATTGGCAAATTAATAAATGACAAAGAATAATTAATTCTACTTCTTATAACTATTTGCTATCCCGATTATGATTATTTGCTAACGTTTTCATTTCCTGCTACCCTAAGGTTGTCTGGAAGAGATTGCTTGTAAGCGATAAGACCGCCTGTTGTTGCCTATCGATACATGTTTTTCTGTATTTGTATTTTAATTAAGTATGTGGTGCACAATAATGAATATTTACTTACTTACTTCTACTACTTTACATTCTTTCATACAGGGTGATTACGAGGTTCTGATTCCAACTGCGAAAAACGTGTTGAGATGGTCTTTCTGAACAAGTCACGATCAGGCCTACTACCGCGAAAATCGAAGTTCGTAAATTTCAATGATTTTTCTCTGTCACTCCAACGAAGGCGTCGTTAGAGTGAGAGAGACAAATCCTCGAAATCGATTTCGAATTTTGTTTTTCGCGGTAGGGCCGCTGCTACCGCGAACACCGAAGTAATCAAAGATTTCGAGAATGAATTTCGAGAATGAATTGCAGAGACAACTCTGTTATTCCAAGGAAGGCCTCATTAAAGTAATAGAGAAAAATCCCCGCGATTTGCGGATTTCGAAGTTCGCGATAGGACCGCAGATATATCAGAGCTTCAAAAGTGGTCATAAATATTTGAACTTGCACTCCGATGCCGTGACAAAAGAAGCGAGGGAAGATAATATATTTGAAGGGTCCACGGAAAAAAAATGTCCATTAATAAAAAAAATCAGGGCAAAATCACACCTTATAAGTAAGGTGGTTTTTCCTTCTGTAATTTGAATTGACTGGACATGTTCTTTCCGTGGACCCTTCATTTGGCCGCTCCGTGTCAAATAACTATGGTGTTTTGACATTTAATAATTATCCGAGAGTAGGCATTATTCTTCGAATAAAAGTTTGGTGAACTTAAGCCTGACTTATAAATAAGTACCTACCTAATCGTATTAAATAGTATATTTATTAATAAAAATGGTAATCAAATGTCTAATAAGCTAAAAATACCTGTTTAGTAGAGTTCAACTAAAGTAACAGGGAGGTGTCATCTATTGGGTACAAAAGTGTCGAGTATTGGCACGTTTACTTTCACATCATCAACCTACCTCAGTCCACTGCTGGACGCAGGCCTCTCCTATTAACTATGTATAGACGCATTAGGAGGTAAATGCCCATAATCGCCTCGCTGGGCCAGCGGATTGGCGATCGCAGTAAGGGCCTGTTCACACTAGCGATTCACTTGGGCGATTTTACAGCGATTTCTATACAAATTTGCACGAGTTCGCCGCGAGCAATTTTATATAGAAATCGCTTTAAAATCGCCCAAGTGAATCGCTAGTGTGAACAGGCTCTTATGTGTCCACTATTATGATGAGTTGATGACGCTGCTGCCCATCATCAATCTTCTATCAAAGAATGGTCAGTGACACTTCAATCCTCTTACAACACCCGCGGGAAGAGTTGGGGTGGTGACAAATGTATTCTTACTGCCGTCACCACATACCCTCACGTTTACTTTAGCTTATGTTTACCCGCATATTTGCTTAGCTAAGTTTCTTTTCAAAATCCCCACAAATTTACCGTACTATCCACATTACCGGGAATTAATAACTTTTGTTACAAACTTCCTAAAACCAAAACACGTAAGCTCATCACCCCTCAAAGGGGGGTATATACCCTCTAAGACGGGGTGAGAAGAATCCGTGTGAAGACGTGGAACTATATAGAGCGGATACCGCGATAGTTACAATAACTCCCGCTCATATGTCCAGGGGGTGGTATATACCCCGATAAGATGGGGTGGGGGCGTGAAGACGGTATGTGAAGACGTGGCTGGAATTATATAGAGTGGTTATTACTCCTCCTCCTTCTTCTAGCGTTATCCCGGCCTTTGCCAGGGTCCGCTTTCCTGCTACATTTCCTCCACTTTGCGCGATCCTGGGCATCTTCTACTGTAAGCCCATTTACACTCATGTCAGCCTTCACGACATCTAGCCATCGCTTCTTTGGTCTGCCGCGGGGTCGGGGGCCGTCAAGGGCTAGGTTAAGGCATACTCGTATGTTTCCAACGTAGTCAGGTGGCCTACGACAAACGTGACCAAACCACCGAAGACGGCTTTATGTTTTTAAAATTATAAATACGAGTAGGTATTGGATGTCATATATTATACCATACAAAAATAGACCGACTGACCGAGCGGTACAGGCATCAGCCGCGAAAGCTGAGTACGTGAGTTCCATTCCTTGGACGTTGTTAATCTTGGTTTATTTTTTTTGGTATATGACATGACATCCAATATTTATAATTTAATGTTATTAATTACTGTATATTGTTATTCTAATATTTACTATCTTATAACCTAAAACTTCCATGTTTGGCAATGTGCTGTAAGTTGGTTAATAATAATAATAAGTAAATAAATAAATTCATATAGTATTCAGTAGTTTGACTACTTGAGAAAAAATAAAAACACAAATCAAAATATGTAGTTAAAATAAATAATTAGATTTCAGTTTCACAATAAACTTTAAATTTTAAAACTCATAGTATCGCCGTTATACTTACTCAACTGTTAATTAGTTGTATTAACGTTAGTATTATTTTGTTTCAGATACTATCAAAAGGCGTGACCAAACCAAACCCGTTCAAGAAATACCTGGTATTATACTTATGCTATGTAGCATAAACACTCTTTGAATATTCTCTAAACACTCTTCATGTAATTCAACATGTTATTATACTTCGATCATCGCACACAATTCAACATCAACTGACTCTGCAACGGCGACTACGCGCCAACATGGTAATTTACAATTCGTGCTGCAATTCAAAAACCATTAAGAAGAACAAGATCTTGCAGATAGAGTGAAGATTACTGAAAAATATCAGAGACCCTGCCACGAACGAAGTCTTGTCTCTCTCGCACTTATAAATTCGTAAATAAATGTGACAGGGAGGTAACTTCTCGGGCATAATTGCTCGTATACTACCAGACCGACTGTTGACTGTCTGCTATATAGATTGAACAGATTGACCAGTTTGGCTCATCAGGCAATCGGTTTACTTGATAACCTGCATCGTTAATGGGAAATAGTTGCTAAAAATTAAGTATAGAACCTCTTGAGAACCTCAGTTTAAGGGCCTTCCTCACTTGTGCGCAAATCGCGACGCAATGCCGTTAACGTAAAAAATGGCGTCGATTTCGGAGATTGTTCACGTCGCTTTGGTCACTCCGCAATCATGTTCTCGTTCGCGGCTACACGACGCGATTCGCGCATTTGTGTGGAGGGACCTTAATACGAATGTATAGGTCGTTTATTTTTTAATAAGGAACGCTAATAGTTTTCAAAAACTGAAGTGGGTACTACTTCTGAGTTCGTAGTCCAGTTGCCAAACGCTAACGCGTATCGTACTTTTCTCTCTCTGTTACTCTTTCTTATTAGGGTGACAAAGACAGTTGCGTTTCGTTCACGCCTGAGCGTTAGCGAATGTCATCTTGGCTACCCTGGGTGGCTACTCGATACGTAGGTAATGTCTTTGTTGGAGCGATTGCGATGGCCTGCTTTACGTATTTTTTTTTTTTTTTCGAAAATGTTAAGTCGTTCAGGTGGCTCAATCGGTCCTCGCTAGAAATACGGGCGGCCGATTCGCCGTTCATTACATTAGTGATAGCTAGTAAATTAGCTGAATGAGTTTTTGAATATTTTGTTTGTTTTTTGTTTTGGTTACTGGTCCCCGCTATTCATACGGGCGGCCAGTTAGCCGTTATACCAGTTTGTCACTGTTACTGGGCAGTGACATTCTGCCGTCCACAAACTAAAAGGCCGTTAAAGGTTCTTACGACGTTTTGGAGTTAATATAACAGCGCGATACAGCGCAAAATTCTCTATCGACCTATCCAGGTTTCAAGGATATATCTTTATAAACAGCTGAGATACATCACAGCCGTTAGCAGCTAAATACACAGTTTTAAGACTTTTACTTTGCGTTTTTCGCTCATAACTCAAAACAGTACTCCCGCATTTAGCGGCTTTTTAGTTTGTGGACGGCAGCATTGTGATGTTTGACTGGTGTTAATGAGCGTTTAAATAATTATATTTTGATTGTTTAAATTGAATTATACGTTTGTATTATTATTAGGTTTATTAAAGTGTTTAAGTTTATTAATTATGTATTCAATATATGTGATAAATGAGTTTAGAGTTTCTTCCCTTTCGATTAATTCACTGATTTTAAATGTGCTTTACGTATTGAGTAAAGACAAACGACTTTTCGAGCATGACGTTACACCGGTGGTCGCAGGCAGAGTGGCGAGAAAATGTATCAACACCTTCTAGCTGCGCGAGTTTTGCGAACTACCCGCTCTTGGTGTTGATTATTCACTTCTAGGCTACAGTTGTCACTATAGTTGCAGATTTCTAAGAATAAACATTTAACAGTTTAGAAATGAGCCTTATTATGTAAAGACTATCGGGAAAATGGTGAGTACCCTCATATTAATAGGGATTAATCTTTAACTGTCAAAAGTTGATTTTTAGAAATCGTTAACCGGGACAAAATTCTTTTCGTTGTCTTGTTTCATACCACTCTGTCACGCTTTTAGTTGCTGTTTCGACTCAGTGTATAAAAAAAACCGGTGCACTTGTATTTATTTTTCACGCTATATTTTAATCCATAGGTAGATAGGTACATCAGAAATTTAAAACAAAACATCATCTCATACAAAAATCACCACTCTGTCACGTTTTTAAGGGACACAAAATAAGACAACGAAAATAATTTAGATCCAACGATAGACCGACACACAACGCTCGCAACATCCAATGGCTTCTATATCAAAGAAAGAAAAAACGTTTATTCGAGACACAGTAGGTAGAAACAAAACAAAACAGTAAACACGAAATTTTGTCTCGAAATGGCCAAAACTCAGCATTTATCCTTATCCTTATCCTTAAAATGTAATGAAACGGCCTGGCAACATTGTATCAGCTCTAGCGATATAATTCGGGCTCGGTCGCCAGCGACTTTCACGAGGGCGAAAGCTGTTTGAAAGTCGGCGGTATTGATCGAGCGTCTTCCCCCGCTAGCCCCGCGCCTAATTTCAGGGTGCTAAGACATTACGATCGTTTGGACACTTCTGGAATTTTCGATGTAATACTCGTAATGAGAGGCGGTTAGGCTATCAATAAAATACTCAGTTTGAGACATTGTAACAATTAAGATGACGGGTGTCACGCTTAGACCTCGTGGTCTGAAAAGGCTGTAAACTTTACCGGAGAAAATATTACGATTATACTGTTTTAGATTCGTGAAAAAATGTTGCAGCGTATATGTTATTATCAAAACGGAATCAGAAGGGGATTGGAAAGTACAGTTGACACAACAAATGACACAACATTTACCAAGAAAAGGGTTGTTTACAGATGTATTGAGTGATTCATTAAATGGTATATATGATTAAATAAATACAAGATTAAAACACAAATCACACTAATATACAATAATTATATTTGTTCCACAAAAACTTATGGTTTCATCAGTTCTAATGTTCGAGTTTGACTTGACACCATTACATAAGTTTGACTTTAATTTGACAGTGGTGGCAACTCTGGTTGACACCCGTAGGTAAAGGGTTAAATAATTCGTCCTTCGCGTCTACAATGTGTAGGCATTTATACTCGTAATATATTTATACATATAAAATTGAATAGTATACAGGCATACTTCACCGTACCCTTATAAATAATCTTAGCTGAACAGCCCTATTAAACAGGACACCTGAGAGGCCCTGAAACATAATACGAGATGAATAGCCAGGGTTGTCGCTCGTCCCTCAATTTACCGGTCTAGGGCAGAAAATGGAGCGTCCTGGGTAAAGTATCTTATGTTAAATTTAAACTGTTCGTGTCGTAAAGACCGTATTTTTTATGGAGGTTGCGAACAAGCATATCGAGGCATGTGAGTCCAGAAATCTTTCATAAAACTTTTAGACGATAGAAAAAATGCAAGTTTAATTATAAGGCAAAGAAAGTTTTACAAGATGAAACCTTTTCATATAAAGCAAGATCTATTAATCCAAACGAAAAAAAACTGCGTAAATGTCTCAATGTGCGCACATTTTATAACCTTTTGGAGCAAAAATATCTTCAAATCTGGTCTCAATTGAATTATTAATCATTATTATCATTAAGTACCTATGAAATTAGCGTTTTGTATGGATAATATTTAGGAAAGTCATTTTTTCATTCAAAGATTTTTGTGTACTATTTTTTGATCTCAACGGTGTATTGTTTCGTGTTTTTGTTAATAACGTTTAACACTTCTAATACGTGCTTACTTTTATTTATCTCTTTCATAAAACATATGAACCGATAGCATAGTTATGGTAAGAGTTATTTTCATGGCTTGGTTTTGAATATCGCTTAAGAAAAAAACATTTTATTAGTGTAAAAAAGCGTTTGTAGCGCATTGTTTAAAACAAAAAAATGTCAAAGTTTTTTACTAATTAGATAATGCAATTATGGACCAACTACCAACTATTTAAAAGCTATCAAAAACGCCAATTTCATAAGAAAGTAATGACCCTTTCATAATGAGTATAATGACTTAACTATTAATACTTCTGACTTTCAAGGTTTTCAGTGGCTCGTGGAACACCCTGTATACATTGAGTTAATACTGTTTTGATCTAGTGTGCGAAATATTTAAATATGTTTGAGTCTCACGTTAGTTATAATTCTAAAATAACATATTCATACTCATACTCACACATCTTAATGGTTACACTTACACAGTGCGAGTAACCGATATGTCGACTTAGCCGGCGCCGCAGGGTTGGCAACTCGACACGCTCTCCACTTGATAAATGACCACTCGAGATCGTCTATTCCTAATTATCACGATAAATATCGCGCGATAAATATTAGACGATAAACATGAGTTTTGAGTTACGTCTGGGATTGGGGCTTACGTAATTAGAAATCGATAGACTTGTTAACCCTTGATTTGATAGCGTTGTGGTGTTACTTAATATTCTGTTTGTGTACCTACCTAGTTTTTATTTCATTGGTGGCTGTTTCTTCTTTTTCAAAGTTCAAATGGATGTATTGAAAAATAAATGTATTTATTCTATGGTTTAATAACGCTGTGCCACCTCAACATAATATAGAATCACTATTTTTATGTATGTTATTGAAATTTGCTCTTGAATATATCGAAATAACAAAGAACTTGATTCTGATGCTACGCGATATAGAAAATATTTTTCGGCTATTTTCTTTCAAAAATGTATTTTTATCTTTATTCTGTAAAAATAACTATTATTTCTGCTTAGGAGATTAGATACCCAAATTCACGTAGTTGCAAGGACATGCCTAGGTACTCATAGTAAGATAAAAGTACAACTTTGCACTAATATTCGACATTATCACTTTTGTTCAAACTGGCAAAGTTTGAATTTGAATATCAAAAAAAATAGTCGTCAGCCTTTAGAACTTCGACTGAATTGAATACAAAAGCACTGTAGGTAGAGCACTAGTACTTTTACTTTTGCTAATGTTTGGCGCAACCCTGTAGTGTATTCCAATTTTAAAAACCTACGCGAAAACGAACGTTGTCAACAAATTCAGCATCCATTCTCAAATTAAACGTCCGAATTAAACTACAAAGCGACCCCGCGACCCATTAACCGTTCGAATTGGTTTCCCGAATTTCTTCGCTCCGCATAAATAATGGACATCCTACAAAGTGGGCATTAAGATGGGGCGTGGATCGATAGTAGGGTGACCACACTTTAAGGTTCGTTCCTTGCGGGGGGACGGGTCGGGTCTGCGGTCGTGGCGGGTGTTTCTTCTTTCGTTCCTTGACGGGGTACTCACACATAGACGAGTCGTCCAGTTGATGAAGAACTTTGACAATTCATTCCGTGGCTGTGAATCTAAGGGACGCGCGGGCGCGCGAGGGGAGCGGGGAAGCTCAACTTTAAATAGACGAGTTTATATCTTCTTCCTTTCCTTTAGTAGGGTGGGCAAGGGTGTCTCTGTGTGTGTGTGGGTGGGATCCTCAACTTTAAGACTGTTAGTGGGGTCGCAATCAGAACTAGTGCTTTTCATTAGAGTAGATGGTTATCGCTGAACGCTGGTACGTGTTTTGTTTGACGAGAACGGCCGGGTATTTGCTTGCTCCGTTGTTGTTTTTAGCGATTTTGTATGGAATACTTAAACATGTAAGTAGGACGTGCGTCTTGTTGGGAACGTGACGGTACGGTATTTGAAATAGCTAGGTATATAAAATAAACAGCTAAATGTATCTAATAGGTGTGTATGAATTCTTTAAGGTCAACTTACACTGTGCGGTGTGTTTCAAAAGTGAATACCGACCTTATAATTCAGTTGTCTACGATAGCAATGTAGAGTCTGGCAAAAAAGAGTAGAAATTATGAAATGGAAATTCTGTTGTATCGTCTCTTTCAAGTCATAGTTTAGTTTAAAGAGATGAAAATTATACGGCTTAAATTATGATGGTACGTTTACCGGTTATCTGTGACATGTTACTCATGTTACAATCATAAGCTTGCAGGGTTGCTATTTTATGATTCCTACTCTTTTTTCGCAGACCATTTCAATGAATAGGAAATTTAATAGACACTGAGGACAATTATCAATGATATTTCAACCATCTTGGTCTTCTTAATACTAAATTTTATAATTAATAATCTTTGTGAAATAGTTATTACAACATGCTATTAAAATTTTTGACATAAAAATAATCTCTGTACTCCTCTTTTGGCATAAAACGAAATCTCCTTAGTATAGACAGCCAAAATAGTACATTACGACACAAGTGCGAAAAACATAAAATTCGAAACGAGTGGCGATGTTTTAATTTAACACACGACCGATAGGGAGTTTTTGCACGTGTCTCGTAGTACGACGTTTTTTAGTGAAGATGGCCCTCCAAAGTTTTGAACCTGACGTAAAATGACACTTCTTGCATTAGAGCCTAAAAAAGGCATCATCTGTACTAAAAAATATCTACCACTTTAGGGCCTAAAAATACGAAACATAAAAGTACAAATGTGCTGACCGTACATCGAAAAGTTTCATACATTTATAAATCCCTCGTGATACTAACTCGGAAAGCAAAAGAGAAAGTAAATTCCCAGAAAAAAAGAAAACGCTATCTGAGGTTGGGAAAGTAGGGTCGTGTAGGGTTGTCACTCCATGCGGGCACAATTTGTTCCTTGGTCGTGGCTGTCTATGTATTTAAGTATCTTTTTATTATATATATCGTCGCTTGGTATCCACATCACAAGCCCTAATCGAGCTTACCGTGGGACTAGGTCGATTTGTGGAAAACTTCCCAAAATATTTATTTATTTAGTGTTCGTACCATACACGAAACGTGCGATTGGCCGCTGGCTTCTATTACAGAGCCATAAGGTTGAATTACACTGTAGATTAGGACAGTGAACGTGGAAAACTTCCCACTATTGTTTAGACTTTATAGTTTCTGTCCTAATTTTTGTTGCCGGTTTAATTTGTTTTTACTAACTCAAGACCAATAGGGCGATTTTCATGTCTTTAAAAAAAGCATGATTTTTGACGTAGGCGTAGTTTTGACGATTTTTGTATACCGCAGAGTACATTTTCATATACCTAGTTAAATCAGCCAAAATTAATCCAGTGGGTACTACAATTATGGTCCACAAGTTCAACTCCTAACTAAATATCATCACGATCTTCTTTTTGTTTTATCTAAGTTTTTTCCTCATTAATCATGAGCGTTTGCCTTAAAAATTACAATTAACATCTCGTGTGGGACCAAAATTTATTTCTTAAATAGTTCCCTTGTACATGGATTCACGTTACAGCATATGAATGGTTAATACTATAATATTTTCGCTTAATATAAGATATTCGATTAATATTTGTGCAATTCTCAAAAAGTTTGTACAGTCGAGGAAAATGAATGTTTAGCAGTTTCATTCATTTTCCTCGACTGTACATTTCAATCACGTCTTTGATATTTATAAAAAAATGGTAGGCTTGGTAGAGTCAATGACGCTGAACAAGATCCACCATATTCCCCAAAATGTCCTACCAAAAATGTATAGCAATCTAGTAACGTTTCGTACAGACATTTTCGGACATTTTTATTTTTATTACACCAACCCCGTGAGAGTCGCACGAATTTTTGGATGTCTCATGTTACCATCGAAGTCACGGTTGAAACGCTCGGAAAAACGTCCGACTATAGTTACCACCAGGGATCGGAACCGTTTTTTTAGAAAAACCTCGAAATAGCTCAATATCTTAAAATGTTTTACACTCTTTATGTAGTATTCAACATTTGATGTAACTCATATTTTAAAGACAAACGGGTCTTAATCGCGTAAACTTATGTTTAATTTATATTCTGACGTTTCGGGCATGACGTTACACCCGTGGTCGCAGGCAGTTTACCCAATTAAGACCCGTTTGTCTTTAAAATATGAGTGATAATCGTGAAAGTTTAAATCAATATATTTGTTGTAACTATTAATATCATATTTTTGAATTACTTCAATAACAAAAAAAAATAAACCGAAGAACGAAAAAGAACGGAATTCGAACCGTTCCTTTGTATGGAGAAAAAACCGATATCTAATACCTGGTTACCACCTTACCAAGAATAATAGTAGTGGCAACCCTACCCACATTAAGTCCTCTCGAACGGTAAAAATAGGAAGATTAGCATAAAATTGTCTTCTTTCTAATGCCTCGCGATAACTGCAATTAGCGCTATTAAGTCTAGACTTTTATTCGGTCTGGGACTTGGTATTATGAAGCGGATTTAGCTCTCAAAGCGCTATTATATAAGTGGTAGACTCTTTATATATGTGTCTAGCTTAAAACTTAGCTTTCTTGGTTTCTCTTGATTTGAAAGCGTGTCTAATAAATAAATAGATTTAGTACCTACCTTTTGTGAGTATACTGTTTTGTAAAAATAAGTCCACCTGAGTTTCTTACTGGTTCTTCTCAGGATCGTCGTAGGGTTAGAACCAGTAGTAGATTTTTTTTCTCTCCTAATAGTGTCAGACGATTTGAAAATGCTTATTAATAAGCTTACTTGAATAAAGAATAGTTTGACTTTGACTTTGACTTCGAACTGTAGACCTCACGAATGATAGATACTTGGTTATTTTTAACCAACTACAAAAAAGGCGGAGGCGCTCAATTCAACTGAATTTTTATTTTTCTATTGGTACATTTTGTTCAAATACACATACTTAATCTAAAGATTCTAAGTTAATAAACGACTTCTCGCTAAACGTTTCTTTTTTTATATGAAATGAATGAATGGTATTTCAAAAATAACAAGGGTCACAAAAGAAAGTTTTTTCTCACGTCAATATTTTCGGAGATAACCGCTCCAGAATTAAATAAACTGGTCCCCCCCCCCCCTGCCTGACTTTTGATCCATGGGTTCAAAAAATATGCGAAATATCATGAATAGTTATAGGTATAGAATACTTTAAAATAAAACTATTTAGAACATAAGCGGCCTAGCCGTTTTTGACTAAGTGCGGAACCCTACACTGAGCATAGCCCGACATGCTCTTGGCCGGTTTTTTAATCTGTTGTTTTTATATTTCTAAATCTTTGTATATCTTAGCTAGACTCCTTGGTGAGAAATACTGTTTATTATAACATGTAATATACAGTAACAACATTTAAGGACGCGATTTAAGATCTGGAAGGTCCGAGGTCATATTTTCATTAATGCGGGTGCCCCGAGGGCACAAGCTTGTCGGCTGAATCCCAAACTATCTATTATTATATATCTACAACTACATACATACTACTTATATTATGTATTAACTTCTGGCGGGTACAAGTTTTGCAAGTAGGTGCCTAGGGTGACTGCACTGCTACGCTCTAGAAGTCTAGCCTAGCAATGTAAAAGTTGGGTGAATATCTGAGCGTTTCAACCTCCTAAATTTGGTGGTATAATTTTTGCCGATTTTTCTAACCGGCTCAATGTCATACTTCGTCATTTGTATAAGGACCGTGCCGTGCCGTCAAATGACAAAGTAGCACATTGTAACGAATAGAAACATCGGCAAAAATTATGCCACCAAAATTAGGCGGTTAAAACGCTCAGATATTCACCCATTTGCAGAATATTCTTTAAATTGCAGGAAGTTCTGAGAAATTTCATCAGAATTTAATAGTCAATTCCCATTAAAAACTTTTCCATAAGAACTTATAAAAATGTGTTATAAATAATTGTTTTATATCGCAAATAAGTAAACAAGGCAGTCAATACAACTGATAAGGCATGCCTTTTTGTGGCTTTTTGTAGCCAAGACCGAACTAGATACATGTATCTAGTACGGTCTTGGCTTGATTAGATTATTTGTTGAATTTAGATTCCCGAGAACATTCTCTATGGAAGTTTCGCAACTTATGAAACTTCTCGGGACAATGCTAGTCTAGCCTGTACATTTAGGTATTAAAATAAACGTCCACAAGTTGTACTTATTAGTATGACTTTAAGACAGGATATTTTTCCTAAAAAAAATAAAAAAATAATTAAAAACGCGAAAATCGAAATTCGTAAATTGCAAAGATTTTTCTCTGTTACTCAAACGAAGGCGTCATTAGAGTGAGTGAGACAAATCCTCGAAATTTACGTATTTCGTTTTTCGTGGTAGGGCCGCTGTTGCAAATGTCTTCTTCACGGAGTATCTGACAAACTGCGAGTTTTAGTTGTGATCTACCCACACACCGTAGCTATCTACCCTCTTTCTAAGTCGCTTGTTTCGCTGTTACAACCACTAGCACCGCTCGGATTGTTATAACCGGAGTTCATCATCATTTCAGCCGAAAGACGTCTGCCTATGTCCAATAGGCTTCCCTCAATGATTGCCACAATGACCGGTCCTGCATCCGGCGGACTCCTGCGACTTTCACCAGGTCAACAGTCCAACTTGTGGGGGGCCTACATAGGCTGTGCCTTCCGGTACGCGGTCGCCACTTGAAAACTTTTCCGCCCCAACCGGAGTGCTACAATTCGGTAAAAATAAAACTGATTACTGTCGATTACATTTGTATGTGGAATTTGGAATCATGATTACGTCAGCCTCCGTAGCCTAGTTGGTAGTGACCCTGCCTACGAAGCTGGAGGTTCCGGGTTCGAATCCCGGCGAGGACATTCTTTGTGTATTTATTTATCACAAATGTTTGTTCCTTGGTCATGGTTGTCTATGTATATAAGTATCTATATGTATCTATCTATTATATATATCGTCGCCTGGTACCCACATCACAAGCCTTAATTGAGCTTACCGTGGGACTAGGTCGATTTGTGTAAGATGTCCCAAGATATTTATTTATTATTTATTTATTTATTTATAAATACCATACGAAAGTAGGGAAGGTCAAACTTTTCGCACCCAACATTTATTGGTTAACCAAACAAATATAATATAACCTGCGTGCCTAACACGAGCTGGTAATTAACGTTTATATTAATTTAGCGTTTACTTGATACGTAAGTACCTAGCATATGCAGGCCGTGTGGTGACGGCAGTAAGAATACATTTGTCACCACCCCAACTGCTCCTGCGGGTGTCGTAAGAGTCGACTAAGGGATAGAAGTGTCACTGACCATTCTACAAGATTGATGATGGGCAGCAGCGTCATTATAGTGGACACACTACTGCGATCGCCAATCCGCTTGGCGATTATGGGCATTTACCTCCTAATGCGTCTATACGCATAGTTAATAAGAGCGGCCTACGCCCAGCAGTGGACTAACATAGGCTGATGATGATGATGATATGCAGGCCTAACCAAGATGGCATTCTGCAATCGTATACGACAAGCGATAAGTCACGTGACCATAATAATGTATGAAAAGGGTCATGTGAGTTTTCGTTCGAATCTGTCATTCTCATACATTTATTACTTATCGCTTATCGTATACGATTTCAAAATGGCATCTTGGCTAGACTTGCTGTAGCCGTACCATGAATTGGAAAGTAAAGGATACGTTCGATTTAACTCGTAATGCATTCTATTATATCGCGCTCACACTGACATATTGGAGCGAGCGCGATGGCCTGCTTTACGTGTCGAGTAAAACCTAACGTTACCGATACCTACTTGCAAAGTCATGGTAGATACGGCTATGCTGTATACAGGGTGGAAAGGGACGACGTTCCTTCCCGCTACCGACCGAGTCTACCAACCATTACGATGAAGTTTCAGTATGGGACCAACATCGAAATATTTAAAGAAAAATTAACCCCTCATACAAAGTGAGTGATTAGTTAGAGTTCAATAGTATGGAAAAGTCAATTTTCCATGTACGCTTTCGACGTTGGTCCCATACTGAAAGTTCATCGTAATGGTTGGAAGACTCGGTCGGTAGCGGGAAGGAACGTCGTCCTTCTCCACCCAGTATGAAATATAAGTGCAAACTATCTCATTACGAAGCTACATTTTCATATAGCTACACCCAACTATCCAACTAAAATCAAAGCTAACAGAACATAATATATCGTAAAGATAACCCGTCCCAACTTTATATTGATAGAGGGCCAAAATTTAATATGAAATATTTCCAACAGAACTATCCCACACTACAAAAGTACGCACACATAGAAAAGTACGAAGTGGGGTGTCTTCGTTACAAGGAAGGGCTGAAGACGGGGTGGGGACGGGTGTTTTGTATTCGACGCCCGTTTAGTCGCGAGGATTCCATGGCGTCACTATTTGGAATTTCTTTATTAACGGGTGTGGCCGAATTTAGGGATCGATTTGATATTGATTTTGTTTCATGCTTTAAGCATAAACGCAGTAATTAGTTTTGAAGTGTCAATCAATTGTTTACTTTATTCAACTGAATTATATTTTGGTATAAATTATCATTTTAAAACTAGTTACTGCGTTTATGCTAACATGCAGCATGGCGTCACTATTTGGAATTTCTTTATTAACGGGTGTGGCCGAATTTAGGGATCGATTTGATATTGATTTTGTTTCATGCTGTAAGCATAAACGCAGTAATTAGTTTTGAAGTGTCAATCAATTGTTTACTTTATTCAACTGAATTATGTTTTGGTATAAATTAACATTTTAAAACTAGTTACTGCGTTTATGCTAACGGGGGCAGCATGGGTCATTGTATATTCATATTCTACGATTTTAATACTTTTCCTACATACCTATAACGTTACAGTTTCATCATGCATTAGAAGAGATCAATATAGTACATTACGGTACATTGCCAAATAAAAATAAGTTGGAAACGAGCAGCGATAAATATAAACACAACCGGAGGGAGTGTTTTGAATCGACACGAGCTAGGAATTTCCTTTTGACACGTATAATATAGTACGACGATTTTCAGTAGGTACCTACTGGCCCTCCGAAGTTTCGACCTGACAAAAAGCACCGTCTGCACTAAAATTGTATTTTTAAAACATTTTACGCTGGCTTTTTTTATCATCTGAAAGAAAAGATGACCCTCGGTTTACGAGTCAAGAGGATTCCATGGCGTCACTATTTGGTTTTTCTTTATTAACGGGTGTGGCCGAATTTAGGGATCGATTTGATATTGATTTTGTGATAAGTAATAAATTAAGTGCTTTCACCATTTAGGGAGGCATATCCTTAGAACAACATATTTGTGGCTTAATTGAATATAAACTATCGTTGAGACACTTATGTCTCAACGATACGTTATGTCTTGAGATACTTATATCTTGACATTTACCCTCAACACCTGTATGTTCTTGCAAAATAAATGAATTTGTATTTTGAATTTGAATTAAATGGTTACATCAGCAGCCTATTTCAGTCCACTGCTGAACGTAGGCCTCTTCTATTAACTATGCGTATAGAGGCATTAGGAGATAAATGCTCATTATCGCCGCGCTGGGCTAGCGGATTGGCGATCGCAGAAATGACGTCCACTATGACGCAGCCCATCATCAATCTCTTATAAATTACGCCATTAACTTACGATTTAAATACCGAAGAACGAATAAAGAACCGTTCGTTTTGTTTGGAGAAAATAACGGTTCCGGTCCGTGATAAAAAGTAAGTCCGCGTTACTAATATCTTCAAAG
>JALPQI010016304.1:0-26704 GCA_025490895.1 Thaumatotibia leucotreta
CAATTGTAGCACTTGTCATGGTGGTGAAATTGGGGCCAGATCGAAATGATATATTTTCCGCACTTACATCATCTAAATAACAGGCAACTTTTTAGGCACCAACAACGCCAGGGAAGTGATGTAAAATATGGTGGGCGATAAGTGCAATGCGCCACATGCGATGCCGCCGAGGTGAATCCGGGACTAGACTTATACGGCTGACTCGTTTTAAGAGTTCCATAAGTTAAACTTACTACTTAGCACGAGACTTGCACGTTGCTATGTTTTCTCCATTCTGCTGTACGCTGTGGAAGCATGGACGCTCACTGAAGCTACGGCAAAAAAGATAGAGGCATTCGAGATGTGGGTGTACCGTAGAATGCTGCACATATCATGGCGCGATAAAGTGAGAAATATAACAGTTCTGCAGCGGATGGGTAAAGGTTTAGAAGTCATAAACACCATAAAAAGACGTAAACTGGAATATCTCGGCCACATAATGAGAAACCAAAAATACATGCTATTACAATTAATAATACAGGGAAAGATTCAAGGCAAAAGGAGTGTGGGAGCAAGAAGAATATCCTGGCTTAAAAATCTACGCCAATGGTTCCAAAAAAGCACTCGGTCACTTTTCCGTGCTGCTGTGTCGAAGGTTGAAATTGCCATGATGATTGCCAAACTGCGATAAGCAGACGGCACTAGAAGAAGAAGAAGACTACTTAGCACAGTGCTTCTATTTCCTTAATGTATTTCGGCAATCTGCCTTTAGATATGCGATGAATCAACTTTTTTCTGTCTGCTATAATATTACCATGGTTATGGTCTCCTGAGTAACACTGGTTTTATGCAAAATTATGTTACTTTAATTATACAAACATGCATTATTCTGGTGTTAAAAAACCCTTTCCTTAATGGACCAACTACAAAAGTCCATGTTTGTATGTGGTGCATTAACGTGGCCAAAAACATGCATGTCTTAAAAATTTAAGTAACATTATTTTGCATAAAACCAGCGTTACTCAGGAGACCGTAACCATGGCAATAATATACAGAAAAAACTTGATTCACATATCAATTTACATTTATTTATTTTATAGAATATAAAATAAACCTCCTTATTCATAAAAGTCTCCAACTTTAACTCGGTTTTATCAATATATCTGTAAGTTAAAAAGGGACAAGCAATGCTTAACGGCTTTTTAAGTTAGGAGACGTTCATATTTAAAGGTAGATTTACATCTACAGACACTGAGCGTGCTAGACACTGACAAACACCGTTTATTTATATCTACAGACATTAAGCCCACCACAGGCTCGTACCGGGACTCCATTTTTATTTACATTTAGCAAACGCGTGCGTGTCAGACATCGACAGACACGCTTTGCAGATCAAAACAAAACAAACATTATCTACACGTTTAGGTGCCTTTTCACACTTACCGATAGCCACAAACCTGGTACGTGTACAGACGTGCACCGCACAGACAAAATATTCTTTCCGCGCATATTACTGGTCGGGCTCGGCCCGTGTCTGTCAGCGCGTGTGCGGCCGTGTTACGATAGATGTAGACTGTATAGAAGAATATTTTTTTGTCTGCCACGGCACGTGTCTGGCACGCTCAATGTCTGT
Organism: Thaumatotibia leucotreta; assembly: GCA_025490895.1. Lineage (NCBI taxonomy): Eukaryota > Metazoa > Arthropoda > Insecta > Lepidoptera > Tortricidae > Thaumatotibia > Thaumatotibia leucotreta. Next base: position 1,613 of record JALPQI010016304.1, read on the forward strand.
AGATGTCACGATAGATGTAGACTGTATAGAAGAATATTTTTTTGTCTGCCACAGCACGTGTCTGGTACGCTCAATGTCTGTAGATGTCAGGATAGATGTAGACTGTATTGAAGAATATTTTTTGTCTGCCACTGCACGTGTCTGGCACGCTCAATGTCTGTAGATTTCACGATAGATGGAGACTGTATTGAAGAATATTTTTTGTCTGCCACGGCACGTGTCTGGCACGCTCAATGTCTGTAGATTTCACGATAGATGGAGACTGTATAGAAGAATATTTTTTGTCTGCCACGGCACGTGTCTGGCACGCTCAATGTCTGTAGATGTCACGATAGATGTAGACTGTATAAAAGAATATCCTTTTGTCTGCCACGGCACGTGTCTGGCACGCTCAATGTCTGTAGATGTCACGATAGATGTAGACTGTATAGAAGAATATTTTTTGTCTGTCACGGCACGTGTCTGGCACGCTCAATGTCTGTAGATGTAAATCGACCTTAAGGCGATTTATATACAGACAACGTTACTGAGAGCCTGGAATGGCATAGTAGTATAATGTTGTTACCATGACCATACCATGAGCTTGCGCTGTGAGTTTAACGCAGACTTATTTTCTGACTATCCTACTTAGACTGTAGTATTGGTAAGAGCGAAAGGGATACATATAATGTCGATAGAAAAGTCAAGGAAATTGATTTATGTACCATTTCGTTGTTGCTATAGCAACTTTGATATTAATTGTCCGTGTTACAAAATACGAAATGATACATGAATTTCTTTACTGTACATGTACATAATATATATAAATATTATATGTACTTTAGGTAAATATAGTCACTATTTTGAGTTGTATTAATTAATAAATGGACTGTATAAAACTTTAAAATATCCTTATAAAATTCGAGACGAGAAATTCTATTTTACCGAACTGTAAACTTATGATCTTATGAAGAAAATTACTCCCGAAACGATAGTGCATAACTACATACCTTAATTGATGAAGATGAGGTCCGTGTGAATGGCCAGCGATCCTGGGCGTCCTCGTCAGCGGAGAACGTGCGAGCTCGTCTTGCCGTTTACCTTGGACTCGGGAAAACCTCACCGCATTCGCAAATTCACAACGCACAATGTAATTGGTACTATTAAACATATTGCGAAAGTACAAATTAAATTATTTATTAACTAAATATTTTGATTTGTACTTTTAATTTTTCTCCAGTAGTCACACTACTTAATACTATATAAATTATAAATATTAGATGTCATGTACCAAAGAAACACGACCAAGATCACCTATGTCCGAGGTGGGGATCGAACCCACGTACTCGAGTGGCCGAGGGGTACAGGCATCAGCCGCGAAAGCTGAGTACGTGGGTTCGATCCCCACCTCGGACATAGGTGATCTTGGTCGTTTTTCTTTGGTACATGACATCTAATATTTATAATTGGTACTATTAACTCTAGTTTTACAATGGAATTAGACTGAAATGTGGCTTTATATTAGTTTTAATTAATTTAAATACCGCAGCGTGTGTTTAATCAAGTTCGACGAAAAAAGCAATGGCTGCCGGAAATGGCTAGTTCAGCTGCTAATCCTACCGGATGGTGATAGTATTGTAGTGGAAGATCACTACAATACTATCAACAACCTTATTATAGTTATTATTATAATACCTGCCTGTCTTTGAGTTAAAGTCACAATTAGTAATTAACGGTAATTATTGTTAATACGTAATTATACGTCATTAATTATCATGTTAGCGGGACCTACTGTCACTGCTGGTATTATGTTTATGTATAGTCGGGTACTAGTTCTTCCAACGTACTATAACTTTTTTAGCGTAAGCGACTTCAATCAAATTTTAGTATTACAGAACTAAAGTATCTGATGAATTAAGGAATATCTTATTTATTATAACTAGCACAGTGAACCGCTAAGGGTAAACAATTTCACGACTACATAAACAAAAGGAACAATGAATGAGGAACACCACATATCATGTTAATGTGAGCCTTCTCTTTGTGGATATTATATTTCTTGTGCTGTTGTAACATCACTCTTGTTCAAAATTTGCTATTAGCGTAACAAGAAAATCATTAAGCGCAATATTTTATGCAGGAAATTATATATTATATTGATACTAGAAGAAGATCAGAAATAATTCGACGAGTAATCTCTATGATCTGGGTGCTTAGCCAAGTTGCCAATTGCTGACGCTTAATCGTCAATCGTAAACTGTTTTCGTCGTACTAATATGAAAGAGTGACAGAGAGGGAAAACTACGATACGCTTAGTAAAGCGTTAGCGATTGACAACTTTGCTAAGTACCCTGAACTGTAGCCGTACCATGAGCCAAGAGCTGCACCCGCGTTATTAACGCCGACTTATTTTCTATCCAGTAGCTGTAACCGTTAGGTTTTATTCGATATTTAAAGTATTCTTACGCGCTCGCACTGATTTATTGAAGCGTGCGAGACAGAATGCTGTCACGGTTACGACATTGGTCTAAGGCTTAGCGGAAAACCATACGTGCGAGAGGGAGTACCCATATGGGCATCCCGCTCCAACTCATGGATTCGCTCGCCACTGATTGCCTTATGGCCCGGCCACGACATTGGTCTAAGGTGACTGACTTAGCGGAAAACCATACGTGCGAGAGGGAGTACCCATATGGGCATCCCGCTCCAACTCATGGATTCGCTCGCCGCTGGTCGACTTAGCTTAGACCAATGTCGTGGCCGGGCTTTTACATATCCAGTAAGCGTTACTTGCTAACTCATAGTAGGTACGGCCATGGCTCGCCCGCACATATACTTGAGTACAAGCGAAATGGGTAGAAAGTAAGCCCGCGTTAATAAGGCGGCGATAGCTCATGGTAAGCACACTGACTCATGGCAAATGTAATTACGCCATCACATAAAAAACTTCTATACAAAATAAATTAAAGGAAAATAGCTTCACGTGCAATTTGTTTTTGTTGTTTGTTATTAAGTAAATATAAATGATGTAGGTACCTATAGCAAATAAATAAAATTGCGGTCGTGGGTTCGATCCCCGGCCAATAAGTTTTTCAAAAATTTGTGTACGAAATATCATTTGATATTCACAAGTGCCTTACGGTGAAGGAAAACATCGTGAGGAAACCTGCATACACCTGCGAAGAAATTCAAGGGTGTATGTGAAGTCCCCAACAAGTACTGGGCCAGCGTTGGGACCACGCAAAATAGGTACGTTTGATGTCGAGTTGCGGAAAAAAATGGCCTGAAATACAACAACAATAACAACAACAAATAAAATTGCGATCCCACCACCACTCGAGCACAATTGCTAATTTGTAGCTTAAGGAATTATTAGGTAGTCGCTCTGCAAAATTTCCGTACAATCCTGGTAGAAAATGAACATGTGAAGAGTGCTAACTATTTAAGAATGTAATAAATCCTTAAAAAACTTTATTCGAATGTACCAAATTAAAATTAAAACTAAATCAATTGTAGCGAAGATTAAATATGTGAAGACTGAAAAATCCGAATGAATGAGAAACCATTCATAATACTGGATTAATTTAGTTCACATCTGACCTAATTTAATAACTTTGAAGTCAATAAGCCGACTAAATTAAACCGGCCCTGCCAGGGAGTATTACGTGGCTTCCATTTGCATACTCTTAATGGTAATATGACCTGCCGTATGAAGTATTATTAAATTGGTTCATATTAAAAAAAAGGTTGGAGGGAGTCGGTAATTGGAATGCAAAGATTCTCTCTCGTCTATGTGGAATTATGAAGACAGGTACCGTAGTTATTAAATTTTATTCACAAAAGACTTTCGCAACATGAGTAATTTTAATTTGCAAGTTTTTAAAGATCGTTCAGTACATACATTTAAATATTGATATACCATTACAAAAGGTTAGGATAAACCAATAACTCTGGTGAAACCAACTATATGCATGCATGACTGTGATATCTTTTAGATATTATAAAATATTACTAATAACTTTTTTATGACTAACTACATTTTGGCTAAGCAAATAGCCATTTATCGGTTAAATAACCAAATACAAAAACACCTGTAACCCTACAGGTGTTTCCAAAAAACCAATCACCAGTGATTGGTTTTTATCCTACATTCAAGAACAAAGGAGTACATTTAAATAAGTATAAGGGTCTGATAAAAAAAATAAATCTCATAGCCCTTAACTTTCAAAAAGTCAACCGGAAATTAAGACTCATAACATGATTTTAAGTTTGACCCACCGTACTGCGTAGATTTATCATTCAACAACCTACTTTATTTGAGTCATTTGACAAAGGTAGTCATATTTTACACTCAACTTGATTAAAACGCCATTTGAGGATAGGTGTAAAATTTATTTAGTAATATTTAAAAGAACAGAGTATACTAGTCTGCTACTGCTAACGTACCCACTCACTTGTACACACACTTGACTTCGATATGAGAACGACATTTACAGGACGTAAATGGGAGGTAACGTGTTTGTGTCATAAAACTAGAGTACGAGTTTAAAGGATAAAATAAACATTTACCCCCTTATTCATAAACGTCTGCTAACTTAACAAGCCGTTAATAATTGTTTGTCCCTTTTGCTCTTATGGACACATTGTTAAGACCGAAAGGGACAAACAATTATTAACGGCTTGTTAAGTTAGCAGACGTTTATGAATAAGGGGGTTAGCCACGAGTATAAAGTAAGTGTTTTAGTACGTACAGTTAAATTACCTGGTCAAGTCAACAATTAATCTATATCTACTAAATCCTAATAGGTGTACCTCAGTATTTCTTATTTAGTTTGACTGGTATGTTTCCAAGAAGTCCAAAATTTTGTTACTTATTTGTGAACTAGCTCCTGCGCCGAGTTTTCTGTTCATATACATCGTGTTTTTTTTATTCCGTTAAATTTAACAGGCTGCTGGTGCGTTAATTGGAGCTACCTGGTATATAGCTTTTCGTCGAACTCGAAAAAAATCTTTTCGTTTTCATACATAATAAATGAAATGGTAAAAGTGATAGAACCTAAAGAATAACACAAAATTTAATTTCAGGTGACTGACGGCACATGTCAAAATAAGTAACATTAGCATTGGGATTTGTGATTTGTTAGTTGTCACAGCCGTGGACTGAAAGTTGACGTTATCTAACTTATTTTTTTGTATTTTTATACACCGTGTTTTTATTGACTGCCGTTAAATTAAAGGGAAGCTTATTTAGGTTATATATTTATTTATTTATTATTCAAATAAGTTACACAGCATTACAGTTATAACACCAAGGCACTGTGAACTACAAAAATACAAACATATAAAAACAACTTGAAACTAGTTTGACTTAGGCGACGTAACGACGTGGCCCCGTTGCGTCGTCTGATCCGGCGTAGAATACGGCAGATTGCCTCGGAACTGCCGAAACACGACGCCCTTTGGCCAGAAGTCTGCACTCGCGATGGTGTCCTGCAGCGGGCGCGGCACGCGCACCACGAACGAGCTGAAGTGCACGTAGTGGCGCGACCGCAGCTGCTGTACCCTCAGCGAGTAACCCGTCTTCCGGCGGACGTACTCCACCACATCGTTGGGCACGGCGGAGTAATGCAGGCGCGACACGTAGAGCGCCCTACTCGGTGTTGCAACCGGAAGACCAGAATTAACCGTCTCGGCGGTGCCACACAAGAGTCTTTCGAGGCGCCCTGCGCGCCCTGCTCTTCCGTTTCACCAGTGTGAACCCCTCCTTGTCCACAAATATGCCGGAGGCCTTGCCCTTATTGGGACCCGTTCCCTCAGGAGGCAAGGTGGCCCGGTTAGCGGCGACAGGCTGACCGGCGACGTCAGCGTAGTTACGCCGACGTGATTTCGCAACAGGCGGCGGCACGCGCGGGGGACGCGCGGGCGGCGGGGCGGCGGCCGCGACACATGGAGCAGCGTCAGCAGCACGCTATCGTACAGGCTCAGCGTTTATTGTAGCGGGCCGGTCAGCGCTCTTGAAATTTGATGCCGTCGGCCGAGTCGAGACATTCCGCAAACTATCAACTTCGTCGCGTAACTCGGCAATGGTGACTTGGGCGGCTTCAAATTTCAAAATGACATCTGCTAAATATATTGATTTAAACTTTCACGATTATCACTCATATTTTACAGACAAACGGGATATAATTAAACGTAAGTTTACGCGATTAAGACCCGTTTGTCTGTAAAATACATCTGCTAAACTTGTTTTTAGGGCAACGATGTCCTTATACAAGCAGCGAACGTCGATGTTATCCGGAACATGCATCGGCAGGATAGAGGCATCCTTCGATACAAACTCCGGAATTCGCTCTCGGTACTCCTTAAGGATCCTGTTTATATCCAAAAGGGACTTCTTCCCGGTTTCGTTCCCTTTTCGGTGAGGAACATAGGTGCCAACGATTCCAAGGGACTGGCACAACACCTGCTTCGCTTCACAGATGTCATCCACGCTGAAACTCGATGCCCGCGAACTGAACTAGACAGCGGTTGCAGCATCCATTCCTCCCTCCTGCAGCACCTTCTCCTTCTGTTGCAGGAAGGCGAGGAAATCGTTCACGATGGGTTGACTCTGAGAGGCACTCATCGCGTCGAATCATAAGCAGCGGCCGGGCCGCGCTAAAATCGTAATAAATATGGTATATTTAATTAATCATCGATGCGTCCGCGTCGCTCGGCGCATCGCTAATGACAATATGATCAATTTATCTAAGAAACTAGTATCTCAACTCTTACTGTTATTGAGTTATTAAAAAAATAAGTTTTCATCACACTTGCTGTCTAAGCGCACCATTGTTTGCGCGCGCAGCGGGAGTAATAGAAATTATTTTTATTATTTTTTTATCGGCAAGTGTGATGAAAAACATTGTATGCATCACGGTCGGTAAGCCGAATACTAACTCGAGTCATAAAAGCGCTCCGCCTAGCGGCGTCGGGCTTCTAACACTCTCGTTAGTAATTCCGTACTTACCTCCCTTGATTGACCCTCCCCCTTGAATTACCTAACAAGTATATTGCAACCTTAATTACTTTCTAATGCTACTTATTTCGACATGTTCGGTATCGGTTCGATAATATTTTAATATACCTGACTCATATTGTTTAGATGATGTATTCGTAACCTTATTTCAGAGACTTACAAAAGCACTGAAAGCAGATATATGAGTGTCTGAAGGCTGCTCTTGAATCCTAATTCGCAGACTCTCATTGGCTGCATAAGAGCACTTACTGAGATTGGAGGCGTTGTAACAATCGGAAGCTTTTAAGATTTTCGACATTTTTCGCTTCTATGCTATTTGCTCTCACTTCGTATGTGAACAGTGGAGCTTTATAATAGTTTCAGAGCAACATTTTAATATTACATAGTTCGCGTAAGCTTTTAATTTTATTTCAGTCACATTCTTATAGAGCATTGATAGGAAGTTGGTAATAATAAGTAGCAGTAAGATATATGTGTACTGTAGGGGAAAGTGGGGAGGATTCGTACACTTTTTAATCTATGCCTCTTAGACATAAAAGTATCAGCAATTTTTAAATGAAATCAATGCTGCTTGATGGCCACATTATCTGGCTTTAATAATAGTTCGGCTTAGAGCTATTAAAAATAAAAATAACTGGTATCTTAGGATAAAATTATTCATTTCATACATAATTCAAAGATTAGCTTATGAAGTAGGTATATTTAATTACGTTTGTAATTGAGCACAGCTTTCTGAAATAAATGAATTACAAAATTACCTTGATAATTACTTTAAAGTTTCAAAAACACGGTTTAATATTTTTCGAAGAAACTAGCTGAGATTTCCATCCCTACTCGGTGGTGAGTTATGCATATTAGTGGCCGTTATACAAAAAAATAACATGTTCGCATGTCGGATAGCGGAGATATGATCAATTGATCACTTTACGAATGTTCCCGCTGTACGAATCTTACCCACTCTCCTCTACTGTTTAATGTACCCATAACCAGGTTATTCGCCTAACGCTTCTACATATAAATGATATAGAGATGCGTATAGCAAATAATTTTCTTGACTGTATTTTTGATTATTTTATATTGGAATCAGACCTAATCTCACTCATAAATAAACGAGGATCACCTCTAGTTTTTTTTTGACGATATTTTAGCCATTTACAAATTTTAATAACTGTGGTCATAATTTTTATTACTATTTCGTATATACAAATATATTCATAATGTACGTACATTGACAAAATAATAAAATGAAGGAAATTACAATTTTAGCAAGGCTACAAAAAAAAAAAGTCGATGGTCCCCGTGAATGAACGTGTATTAGTTAGGTACCATGAGCTCCTCATAGTCGTATACTGTTATACTGTTGCAAGAGAGGTACAAAATAACTCTGCGGTAATCTTACGGCGGCAGCTCAGTAAACACACAGTTAAGTAATTTAAAGCTCGATTTTACAGGTGATATTTCACCAGAGTTGAGGTGAATGACACACACGTACAAATGAAGTACTAATTGCAAAAAATGTAGTGAATGAATGAATGACTTGCGTCAAAATATTGAAGCAAACCCCTTGAACAAAATTTTTGGCCAATTTTACAGTTGCAATTGGATTTGCTGTCAGTACGAAAAAGAACACTAATTTCAAATTCATCATATTATGTTTACATGACATGTTCATGTGTGCGTGACCTCAACATCTCTCGTGGAACTATCTATACCAAACTTTTATTTAATTACACTTACTCTTGGATAGTATTGTCAAAACTCCTATATAATAATAAATATACACTAGTAATATCCATAATAAATAGACACTAGTAAGTATCTGAAAGTAAGTCAACATTATTCTTCGAGTAAAAGTTTGGTGAAATCTTGAGCCTTGAAAGAACACTTTTTCGTCAAGTAAAATACGTAACGAGCAAAGTACAGCCCTTGATCCAACTAAATCATTCTTGCTAATTGTATACTAAAATTGATTGAACATCTACTTGATCGTGAATTATGAAAGGAAAAGATTTTCCTCCCATAGAATAAGTAATCCTGAGCGTATTGTAATGAATATGTTATTAGTAATATCCATGGGATACTACAAATATCTCGATGTATTATGTTGTATTTCAGTACAGATGGTGCTTTTTTACGCACTAGTGCTGTAATTTTTTTGTCATGGTAAAACTTCGGATTGCCTTTGGTCTTTGTGTTTTGAAACATCGCCACTCGTTTCGTATTACATATTTTTCGCCCTTGTGTCGTAATGTACTATTTGCATACTTAAACGATACATTGCATAAACATACGGGTGCTATAGTCACTTCTACCTTTGTAATGAAACGATACCTAAAAAATGACTACCAAACTAGTAATTAAAAATATGTAACCGTATAAATGTGTGATCGAGACATTAAAGTATTATTGCAAATTAAACTGAAAATCCTAATAAGTACTTAATTAATTTTCCAGGTAATACAATAAATCACATTCCAATATCACAGTGCTTCTGAATTATTTAACCAATTACACAAATCGGAGAATTTATTATCAAATCATAATTTTGTTCGGTCCATTTCGACTTTAAATGAATAACAACCATTTTCTAATTGACACTAAATACCTAGATATATTTCCACTATCATTGAAGATGATGATGATGATGAGTCCGACCGATTTCGGCCATGGCGACCACTTCGACTCCTAATCGGTATTTTTGCGCTCATGCGCTCGCAGATGGCTAATATAACCTATCTTTGCGGCGAAACTCCGTGCACATTGAGGACACGTAAGTACCCTGTTTACATAATTATATGTGATAGCAGCAGGTGGACGGGCCTTGAGCTGGTCGCGTTTGACGTCAAGGTCAATTTTACGTTGATCCTCGAACTCCCGCACCTTGTTGTTAACCAACCTGCGCCATTCTGGCCGCTGTGCTGCCAGACGCTCCCATCGAGAGGGCTCTATATTACAATTCTTCAAGTGACGTTTTTGGACATCCTTGTACCGGAGGAGTTGACCGCCATGCTGTCGCTTGCCCTCCTCCAGCTCAGAGTATAATATACGCTTTGCCACTCTCTCCTCCGCCATACGCGATACGTGACCACACCACCGAAGCTGCCGACGCATTAAATAAGATTCAATGCCACCAACATTGGCTCGACGCAGAATATCGGTATTAAGCACTCTGTCGGACCATCTAATCTTCATGATGGCACGGAGGCATTTGAGGTGGAAACGATCCAGAGTGCGTATGTGGCGACGATACACGCACCACGTCTCGGAGGAATATAAGAGGTTTGGCAGCACAATTGCCATGTAGACCGATATCTTGGTGGCCAACTTAAGATCGTGTGAGCAGAAGACCTTGGAACACAGCTTGCCAAATGCTGCAGCTGCAGCACCAAGCCTGCTGTTGATCTCAGCATCAAGGTCACACTTAGTTGTTACAGTGTTTCCCAGGTAGCGAAACTTTCCGACCTGCTTCAGCACGTCGTCACCAAGCTTTATGACCAGTGTCTCGTGCCCGTGATTATCCAGGGACATCACCTCTGTCTTCGTGACACTGATCTTTAGGCCGAACTTACAGCAGGCATGGTGAAAAGCGGACATCAGCTGTTGCAGGCCGTCTGCGGATTCTGCTAGGAAGCACAAGTCGTCAGCATACATAATCTCAGAGATCAATGCATACGAGACTTTTGTATGGGCCTTAAGTCTAGCCAGGTTGAAAAGACTGCCGTCTGTTCGGAAGCGGAAGCGGACTCCTTGGGAAACTGTTTGTAAGACCTCTCTAACTGCCACTGCAAAGTATAGAGCGAACAGAGTCGGTGCTAATACGCAACCTTGCTTCACCCCACAGGTAACGGGGAAGAAGTCAGTCTGTTCGCCGTCTACGGAGACGCAACACTGCATGTCGTCATGCAGGAGTCTGAGAAGTCTTACAAACTTTTCCGTGCATCCAAGCTTTCCCAGCACTACCCAAAGAGCTTCACGAGGCACACTGTCGAAAGCTTTCTCAAGGTCAACAAAACAGAGGTACAGTTGGCGACCCTGCTCTCTGCTCTTCTCCTGAAGTTGACGTACGGAGAAGATCGCTTCGCATGTGCCTCGGTCAGGTCGGAAGCCAAATTGGGTTTCGGGCAGAATCCTTTCAGACAAATCTTTTAGGCGGTTTAATAGAATTCTGGCAAAGACCTTCCCAGGGGCCGAGAGTAGAGAAATACCACGGTAAGAGTTGCATCATTGAAGAACTAGGTATAATAAACTAAGAAGTTGTTATAGTTAAGTATAAAAATTTCGCTCTCATTGCTAACATACTTTCATCAATCAAATAATGCAATCTTTCGGTCACATCGGTCTTTAGAAAGAGACAACTAATATTTCATAAACGTCACATAAGTTCGAGAGGGAAAACGCTCTATGAAGCCCGAGTCTCTTTCTAGTGACCGATGTGCAAACATGGTCACTAGAAAGAGCCTGGTATGTTCGTGAAATATTATTTGAACGACTATTATCTTACTTACGACCTTTTGTTTTGCATCATTAACAATAGAAAAGTACTAAACTGCTGATTGTCTAGTAAGTGTTAGCAAAACAAAAGGTCGTAAGTAAGATAACAGTCGGTCAAATAATATTTCCCGAACTTTACTGTACATTATGCTTTATGCCTTTATTTATAACGGAGACTGTACCTCTTTTCATGATCATAAAAACCAAATGTCTAATTTGTCGAGTCATCATTGAAGGTCTATTATGTTATTCACCCGAAAACTTTTAACGAGAAAAGTTGAACGAAATTTGAACTTTCCAGAAGTAAAATTAATTTATTGGACGAAAAAATGACTTTTAAATCCAAGAAAAGTTAAAAAGATTAAACCCAACTGGAAACAGGGTGACTATGCAGTAGGTATGTGCTAATTGGGTATCATTATGTTAATTGAGTGTCAGTTCATCAAACCAAACCTTTTCTCACAAACTTCTTGATAACTTACGTTACAGGGTTACCGATCACTGTGGATAATGTAATTTTTGCTATTTTACGTACATATCGTAATCGGTCTACAGCAAACAAGCTGCGAGCGAGCAAGCAGGTTACCCTGTATTTTGCAGTCGAGAAAAGTCGCGTAGCCTGTCGCATAACCTGAACACACACAACCCCAAGAAAAAAAAAATTTCATTCAAAAATGACCATGGGCAAATTTGTATGGGCACTGTCCACACCCACCAACAGAAATGAAACATAATATTTCTCATTTAATAGATCTTGGCAAACTGATGATTTTTTAGTATGACGAGAATCGCCCTATCATCATCATCATATCAGCCGAAAGACGTCCACTGCTGAACATAGGCCTCCCCCAAAGATTGCCACAATGTATGAATCGCCCTATGTATGGGGTTTTCTTGGGAAACCGTGTTTTGTTTGAAGTGTGATACGTGGCAGTGCAATCACTGGGTATTGTGGCAAAAGATCTTTTTAACCCTTGACTACCTACGTCCTGTTTGCATCACACAACCACCTACGTACGGTCATGGAGACCGCTCCTTCTTATGGGACCTGATTTATTTACTTTGGCGTGACTGAAAGGGGTTTAAATATATTAAATACACTTTAAATTGTTTCAGGCATTTATTAATCAACAAGAATACATAAATAATCAACATTTTGTATTTCAAACTTAACATATTAATTAACTCGTTGTATTTTCGATTACAAAACTAAGTATCCTTTAGGATATGAGATCACAAAATTAAAGAACATTATATAAAACTTTTCAGTATAAAAAAATAAAATTGAACAATCAAAAATGCTATTAAACTATCTAATATGGTTACAAATAAGTTATTTTTGTAAAATTACATGCTTTTAAAATAACCATTTTTGTCTGCCGGCGACACACAATTTGTTCGAACATTGAAATTCAAAGCAATTTTCTAGTCCCACGGAAGACGTTGATTATTTGCACGACGCTCTAAATAGGGTCTCGCAAATTTTTCGTCCAGTTTCTTCATAAATTTGAATCTTTTTTCAAAACTGTGTCAAACTATAGTAACAATTATTATGAAATTTAAATAACACAACCACCTACGTGCGGTCACTGAGACACTTACAAATGTATCGTAACCACCTACATGCGGTCTCACGGACCGCCGATGCTACTTTCTTAGTCACCAAATCCAAATGAGTCCACGTCTGAACGAGTCGCCAGCATGGCCGGCAGTGCGGAGGGGCCGGGCAAAGGTACAAGGACACAGAGGCGTGAGCGATGTACTTGCGTTCAGTTACTGTCAATTTTGAATAATTCAGTGTCTGTGAGACCGCAGCACGTAGGTGGTTAAGGGTTAAATCACATGGTCGGTAACGCGTACGTGATAGCCATGAGTTGTTACATCCGTCTTTAGGCTGTTGTTTATCAATCAACTAGTATAATAAAAAAAAAACTTTCAATGAAATGAGCAAAAATATGTAAAAACAAAACACGGTTTTCCAAGAAAACTCCGTACCTACATATGGCGATCCTCGTCGTAGTAACAAATAATCGAATCGAGTTGCTAAGATCTATTAAATGAGACATGTTTCATTTCTGTTGGTGCATGGGGACATTTAATTTTCTGCCCATGGTCCTTTCATTCATATTTTTTTCTTTAACTGGCTATCAACTATGGCTCTCAAACCTAACATGAAATGTAGCCGCGAGGTCGTATCCACAGCTGTTTAATCTTGCGGTCCGTCTTTATTATCGGTTGAGCCGGTCGTTACTGCCGCGACATGGAATGGGCGTGCGTTCGGAACTCAGATTGCAAGTAATGCATTGATTTAAGGACCATTATTATTTAATTCACCCCCGTTTCAAAGAATTTCAGTGCGGGGATATTTTAAATCGAATCGTTTTTACTGACGGCAATTTAACGTGGCTAACTAATAACTGATATTTCAAAAAGTCGTAGGTACGTACCTATCTAATTACCTAATGTACTAGGTAAAGCGTGGCACGATAAAGGCTAAAATATTTTTACCCTTTATCGTGCTACGCGTCACTTTCGCACATGCATACTTGTAAGAACGTGACGCCATCGACGACAACTGACAAACACGGCGTCATAATCAGCGCACAGGCCAAACAAAATAAAAAATTACGTTATTTCAATACACTTACTAAAATTTGTAAATCTAATTTGAATACCTACCGTCACGTGATTTGTTTTCGATTTCGTGGATAATGTTATTTATTAGGACCATGCATGGCATATAGTCGACAGCGCCGCGTACCTAGCCGTGGCAACAATTGGTACATTTTGGAATATCTGTCACAGGAGAAATCAGTAAGCAATGTTATAATTTAAATGAAATCTTATAACATTTTACTGAATTCTCCTTTTCCAGACGATAGTCGTTTTGTCAATAACATATAAACACTGTTGTCTTGAGTTAGATATAATTATGTAAGACTTCTTGTCACTGTAACGGGGTTGAGTACCAATACTATTGAAACTCGAGGAGACGCAAAAGAACAGCAAAAATTTGGTGTTAACTGGGTATGTACTTGAGGTTCATTATACGCGTAATCTGACGACGGTACATGTATTGTCCTATACGATCAAAGTTCGAGTGATTCGCCAGACCTCTGTTACGACGATGGCGTATAAAACAACCGTGACCGTAAGCACATTTTTATGTTTTGATGAAGTTTAACATGAATCCATCAGGACTAAAAAAAATTTAAGATTCGGTGACTTACTTTTTTCTTCTTATGGCAATGATCCACTTATTTCTTTGTTCTCCTTTCCATAAAGGTGCGTTCAAACTAAAAGAGCATTCGCTGTTCTAACCTCCCACTCTACGAAATTCGATCGGTACACAAAACGTGATTGATTAATTTCGTAGAACGGGCGCTAGAACAGCGAATGCTCTTTTGGTTTAAACGCACCTTTACGCTGTTGGAAATCGGTAAAATTTACAGTCGCAATTATTTCTTCTGTTATATTTATTACAATCAACGACAGCCACTTTTTTCAAAGTTACGTACAAATCACATAAAAAACCATACGTTTGATTAGCGTTTGGCAACTCATCTCAATAGCTAAAAGGACATTTTGCCGCAGCGGTGTTCGATTTTTGTACCCCAACACCCGTTTTGCAATTGTATTTTGTGGATAATATTAAGCTCTGAGTACGTAAAAAATCTATCTGTCATCCTATATTGCCAGTTAATATAATCACGAAACTATTTAATTTCAGTTGAGCCAGCAAAGCTAGGACAGGTATCTGCTATTGATTCTTAACGACACGCGAACTAGGCATTTTAACGTTATATAATGATTGTGCCATTCTCATAATAGGGGATTCGATGTTGCTTCCAAAGTCAATTTAGTTTAATGTTTTTTTTGTCTCTAATAGGCATGACTGTATAGATATGCAATACTCTTTGTACAATGTGATTATAAGGTCGTGATCCCAACTGTGAAAAACGTGTTTTAGGTAAACCTCTCATGGCATTTTTAAAAGTAAAAAAATAGAGGTTTTCATATGGCAACAGTCAACTGACAGTTGTGTCAAATGGTTTGTTTACCGTTGTTTACATTTTGTAATTTATCTTCATCGATTGTTATCTGACAAAAATGTCGAGAAAACCGCTTAGATCTTAAGCAAATACTTAATAATAATCATTTTATTTGTTTTAATACAATAGGCGAAGAAGGTGAATTCTTCAATCGAAACCATGCAGCGGAGTCATTTGGTAAGTTGAAACGAACCGTTTTGGTACCGTAAACTGGGGTTATTTTGAACTTTGGGGTTACATTGATAAAAACTTCTTTTATTTTTTAATCGCGAATAACTTCCGTTACCAAACGCATCTGTATATATTTTTTTTAAGTCAGGCAAGAACGATAGTAATCCTTATTAATTGTTTAGACACTTCAGATGAGTACGGTCGTTAGAATAGCGTATCACGTGTTTATATTTACGTATACTTTTTGCTATTTTTCGTGTATAAAATAACTTCTAAACTAACAATAAGGGTAGTGAGGTAAACGGTTCTTAATCACAATTAACTTGTCACAAGTATATTTAGGTATGCAAACGTTTTTGGGGTCCTCAATTCAAACTAAGTACTTATAACAATTGTTTTTATTCAATGGGGTGTCTTTGATCACCTACATGGGGTCACATTGATCAGAATCTTACGTATAGTTGGTTATGGTATGTCTATACATTTGACTGTTTATTTTATAAGAAGATTGTTCTCTCTTCGATGTTTGATTTTTGTTTTTAATAAAGTTGAATACTGAAGTTTTTTTATTATATTTCGGGGTTACTTTGATCACAAATATTTGATCAAAATAACCCCAAAACGACGTAAATTGTTGTAACTTTTGATACTGCGAACGGATTTAATTACTTTCTTAGGAGAAATTACTCCTGTAAGGGTTTACATTCAATTACCCTAAAAAAACATAAGGTATCAAAGTAACCCCAAAGTCAGTTTAACTTTGATCACAACATTTTATTTTTCTATCTTCGTACATTTTTAAAGTATCGTTTCAAATTTTTTGGCCGACAAAGATAACAAAAAGTTGATGTTACTATTTTATTTTTAGATTTTTTTACGCCTAATTTTAGAAGATATTGAAGTTTAAACTTTAAAATTGATCAATGTAACCCCAGTTTACGGTATTTTTAGACAAAGGTATATTTTTCCTAGGATTAATGCTACTTATTAGTAATTCAGAGGCGGTTCAGAGGTTAACTTTCGTCAGATTATAACTGATGGCAACAATAGAGAATTGACGAATTTGCGGTCATCATCATCATCAGCCTATAATAGTCCACTGCTGGACGTAGGCCTCTCCTATTAACCATGCGTATAGACGCATTAGGAGTTAAATTTGCGGTGCCTAGATAATTTTCTAGTTTAGATTTTTTTAGTAATTTTATTGTACTAATTATAAATAAATTTGCGAGAAAGAACATTATGTCTTATATTTTATATTTAATTTCTTAGAAAAGCGTTGTGTGGGTTTATGAATTATTATGATCGTCCCGTCTCTATCATTTGTCGGCGTTGTCATCATATTCTGACAAGTATAAAAGTGCGAAACTGATGTGTAATACGATAAACGGTAAAAACAAGACCACCATTAAACACTAGAAAACAACAAGATAATTTAAATTTTTGTGCACAGGTCAGGTAGCCTTACCATGAGTTCGAAAGTAACGTTTAATCGATTCGTAGTAAACTTAGTCCGGTCATCGCGCTTGCTCCGATAAATGAATGCGAGCGTGATAAGCTGCTTTGTATCGAGTAAACGCTAACGTAATCGTTACTTACCAAATTATGGTACGGCTACCATGTATAGGTACAGGATGAACGAATGGAGTGTTACCAAGTAGATTTTTTAAAGTGTGGTGTCAAAGTTAATAACTTGGACACCACACTTAAGCGGCTTATTATCGGAAATATGTTTTGGACACGGTTCTTAGGCACGCAAACATTTAGGTTGTAGACCGCAAACATAAGAACGAAACTGAGTTTCGGCTTACAAAGCTCGTAAGAACCGAAAATGGCTGAAAACTGAATCTCACGTGTCATTTCTCCAGTGCAGTGAGTTTCGGACTTTTTATACGGTCTAGTTTGAAGAGAAACTCGGTGAGAGCAATTAAATATGCTAGTAAAAATGCAATGAAGAAAGCGATCGTTTTTCACTGGCACAAACCACTACCCAGTGTCACAAACGTGCTGCGAGCAAATATTTTTTTACCATTTGAAGACCATAGTCAAGGTAAAAGGTAGTATATTGACTAAAACTAAATTTAATCACAAAATGTTTTTCCTCTTGTTTATTCTTACTTATAGTAATAAATTGTTGTAACTAAAACATCGCAGTCCTTTGAAATTGGTAACACTTCATATTGTTCACCCTGTACCTCGTAAGTACCAATAGGCGAGTACAAGCGGGATGGATAGCAACTACGTTCGGGTTAATCACACGGTGGCAGCTCATGGTATCTTATCTTATCTTATTGGTGGGGCCCTTACGGATACACTTCGACCCATTGGGATCTTTTGTGTAATTACCCCCTATTTCGCCAACCCCAGGGATTGTTCTATCAACTCAATATGTTTGAGGATGGACCCTAGCGGTAGCGTTTTGACCTCCTTCGGTTCCAGATAGCCGGTTCCGAAGTCTTTCATCCTTTGTCTGGCGAGGGCATGACATTCGCACATCAAGTGTTTCATTGTCTCCTCTTCTTCGCCACACATTCTACAGTCTATGCTGTCAGAAAGACCCATTTTGGCCAAAAGAGTTTTGACCCCAAAGTGGCAGCTCATGGTAAGAACACACATCATATAATTATGTGTTACTAAGGTATAATCGACAATTTTATCTATAACAGGAAACCATAATAACATCAAAAATTATTACCTAATCCCGAAATAAATATTAAGATTTCCAGGAAGGAATAAATATTAAGTTCTCATTCGTTATTTTTAGTTTTTAAATTAAATTTCTCGGTACTGGATAGAATTGCCAATTTATTTACGTGGTCAAGTGGTTAAACGAAAAGAGTAGGCGTTGAATTATTCTTATCAGTACGATCAGATCTAAAATTGTAATAAATGTTAAAGCTTTCTATAGATACTTGGCGACAAATCATTTCATCCTTGCTTCCCTTATTTATTACAGTATTATTATGCTTTCAGTTAGAGTGACAATTAACAAATATTTTCTAGTCTTTAAAGCGTGCCACTGGTGGGCAAAGACCTCCTCTCTGGATTTCCACTCATCCTGGTCGTGGGCAATTTGTAGCCAGTCGTTTAAAAATGCATCCAGGTCATCCCGCCACCTCCGCCTAAGCCTGTAACGTCCACTACTTTTTCCTGTCGTTCCCTGAAAGAGACGTAATTGGCCTAAATATGGATACACCTCGACTTGTATTATCTGCCCGCTATCCTGCATGCCGCCCGTTGGTCATTAACTGCGTCTTAGCCCTATTCATGCTAAGACCAACTCGAAGGCTTGTAAAACTCTTGCAACATGTTTTGGAGCTCTGAAGCTGATGAGGAAAACAGCTAAATGTCATCGGTGCAACGAAGGTCTTCTGCCTCCAACGACAATGTCTTAGTTCTTCCATGGGACAGCCAGGCTGCGAAAAACTTGTTGTAATAAGCTTGTAAACAGCTTAGGAGATAGATGATCTCCCTGTTTAACCCAATAGTTTCTGTTACCTTGGTCTCTAGTTGAGTACGTCTGTTTGTGTCTGACCATTGCACGCGCAATTGCCGCTTAAGTGCGCGCACGACGTGCTCTACTCTGTGCTCGAGGCGAACCCTGACTGCGATTTGTTCGTCAGCACGATTGAACGATTGATGAGTTCTTGCAAGAAAGTGATTAAAAGTGAGATGTTCGTGAGCAGTATTGAAAATTTTTGTTTGATAAATAAATAAATAATAGATAACTTCTTTTTCAACTTTTAACGGCTGACCGGACTGGCTGGTTATATCTGCAGTGCTTTTGTTGCAAATAGATTGAAGTAAGTAGTATGGTATGTACGTAGACTCGATATCTTGCTGACGAATTGCTGTAAATTCATAAGTGATACTCTCAAAAGCCTTTTAATATTTTACAATATTTTGAATCAGCATGATATCACATTTTACAAAAAGCGCATACCTATTCCCTATCTGAAATGCAAAATTAAACGGCTAAATTGACTGGCACTTTAATACCAGTAGAGCCTGGAAATTATACGCTTATAAAAATAAACAAATGTCTTCCAATTAATGCAATATTATGCGAACATTTTTATTTACTTCATAATGTAATTGAATAAGAGACTAATTCATATTAAATTACTTGTAGTTATATAAGTATGCGAAAGCTCTACAAAATTGTAAGCTACTCGAACCCAATAGTTTCGCTTGTTGTTACCAGCAACTTGGAGCTTAGTTCACAGACCATAGATAAACTTCCTTTAGATTTAATTATACTAAGTTTAATTTTGAAAACACGGATTCATTTAGTACGACAATATATTATTGTTAATTTGCAATAATCACTAAATTAAAAAATTAAAAAACCAACTACAACCGATTTCTCCAAGATCCCCGATTTGTTTCCTCCTATCTAAATCCTACTTCCTGAATGCAAATTCTTGTAAATTAATGAAAATTGCCAAATGCGCCATACACATACCTATAATATTTGAAGAGATACCTCGATTTCTCCAAGATCCCATCATCAGATCGCAACTTGGTGCCAACGGAACCATAAAATAAAATAAAACATACATACAATAAAAAAAATCTATCGAATTGAGAATCTCATCCTTTTTTGAAGTTGGTTAATTAATTGAGAAACTACTGAGTAATTACGTCATTAAATTATTAAGAACTATCGTGTCCCTTGTCTGTGTTGGTTGAAGTTTTGTAAAAGGATGTTCTTATCCCGATTTTCCCGAAATATGAATAATGTATTAAATTTCCGACTTGATAAGTAGATTTCGATTTTAATCGTACTTTTTGAAATTCATGATATGCAAATGAATTTCAGTAATGCCTATAAAGTTTGATGGATTTGGCGTAAATGTTTGGAAAGCCGATAAGAATTCAATACTCCTGTAGCCATAATTCACTTTGTTAATCAAAATCTAACTTTTTATATTGATCGCTATTAATGCTTAAGTATAAACATATATACTATTCAAAACGGTGTCGATTTCTCATTTTAATATCTGAGTTTTACTCAAATATTATGTAAAATTATGTCAGGGGGTATTCTAAAGATTTTTTTTTAAAAGATCAAGATCAAGATCTAAATTTAGATGTATACAAAATCCGCCGCAGTTTTTGTCAAGATGCTACAAAATTGAATCAGCAACAGGTTTCGTCATTACTACACCCAACCAAAAAAAAAAAAAAAAACGTCAATTCTCGGCTCCGTCCCGCACCCGGCCCAAAAGTCCCCATCACACCGACTGCGTTACCCGGTTGTATAGCCAGGGATAATCTGTTGCACCAAATATGAGCCGGAACGGGGGTCACAAACCAGGTCTCAACTCCAGAGCCCAAGGTCCCGCAGTCTCGACAGCTACCAGCATAAAGCCGTACATTGACTCCATGGCAGAGTACTTAATATTTCCTTTTGGCAGTATACTCCGCAGCCAATTCTGCGGATTGCATAGTATGACTCAAGCAAGAAGGCGCAAACTTACTGACAAACCGACCTCTGTGTCATGGAACCAATGTCAAACCATCCCATCCGGTCGTTTGCCGTCTGTCCAGCACAGCCCTGGAGGCTCCAGAACAGAAGGCACGTTAGCCTTTAGCAAAGCCCGGCGAATAAGGTCAATTATTGACTTGACACCTCGTGAAACGCCCCGCGCATCTAAAGACAGCTAAGGCCATGGTGACCGTCACACTTCACCATAACCCCACAGATGCACCGATGCACTTCGCAATTTTGAGTCCTCAATCGCAAAGCAACCGCAATTCTTAACCACCTTGAAAGTGCCTCCGCAACAAACGGAACCTGGGCGATGCCACCATTGTCGGGCAGAATTCGAGTGACCAGACCCAGAGTCCCGTGAGCGGAGGCAAGAAAAGCTGCCAGCCTCACCTCCCAGCAACGACGTATTCCCAGTCCTTCGTGACTGACAATATGAAAACTCCAGAAAAAAAACGACTTTTTCATTGTTGTTTCATAGAAATGTGTTAAGATAGGTTGACCAAAATGTATGGAAGCGTTGATTTTTTTTCTTGGGTTCTCATATTTGATCCCAAAGTAAAATTTGTTCAAAATCATAATAAATTCATATTTTAATATCTTGTACGCAGGTATTACTATTTTTGTAACACCCTATGTTATATTATATTGAGACACTTTTGGAGCCGTCAAGATGACACATAAATTACATTAAAGTGTGGATATAGTTACAACCTGCAGCGACATTGATGGAGTGTTCGCGAAATAACGTAAACGTTAGCCTTAGTGGTTGACAGGAAATAAAAGTTAAGCTAATATATATTTGACTATCAGTTGAATATTTTTAAATGTTATGTTATTGTTTCTTGTTTTGCTTTTCAACCGAGTAAAAAAGGACGAGGTTCTCAATTCGTTTGTTACCTACCTCAAAACTAGGTAAACACGACTGGGTGAACCGATTATGATGTTTTTTTTTAATCTGATGCTTCCCAATGGTGCCATGTAATTTATTCCAATTCTGACAGTAAAATCCATGAGAAACCATAGATTTAAAATATTAAGCATGTGCACGAGAAATTAATTAATAACTCAATATCACGCCAACCGATTCTGATAATCCTTATCAGAATCGGTTGGCGTATCAGAATATGCTGTCAATCCTTAGCTACCTTTAAAAGTCATCTCAAACATCATTACTTGTCCCTTCCATAATTTAATTCCTTTGCTGTTTTACTGTTCTTCTGCTGTCATGATGTAAATGCTATTTGATATATATATTGTTTTTATTTTTGTATGTTATGTAGTTAGTATGTACGTTTATATATCCATGTATATGTGTAGTTTATATTGATACGTAAGTGTAGTAAATTTGTTTTTTTTTCTATTAGTTTCGTAATTAGTTTTGCACCTCCTTTTGACTAATATTTAATTCATATCTCCGCTACCTAAAGGTTGTCTGGAAGAGATCGCTTGTTAGCGATAAGACCGCCTTTTGTTTAACCTCTGTCTATTTCTATGTCATCTTTGTTTTGGTTTTTGTTTTGTTCGAGGTGTGCAATAAAGAATATTTATTATTATTTGTATCTCTCTTTGATCACGGGCCTATAAATCCCGGTCTTTTGATAGGCTTGCGCGGGGATACAGATCCAACACGTAGAGGCCCTTTGGAGAAATTTGCTGTGTTTTACACCTGCTGCAACCTATTCACGGGCACAAAAATAGATATTCGTGAACCGGTCCCAGCAGGCATATAGAGGCTATTGGAGATTATATGGAAAAGACTAGTGGGTTATGGTGATGAAGGTTGGATGGATAAGAGATGGAACTATAGAAAAGAGGTCCGGACACCTGCCATAACAATGATTTCTCTTTGCTATCGAGGCAGGCGGTGACTTGCCGCCGACTAAATGGGCCCCCGTAAATGCCGTCACAAGAGACAGCCAGGGGCAGCACCGGTGTAGGCGGCTCAGGAGTGTAGAGAGGTGTACACCGCTTTCTGCGCAGTGGCTTGACGGCCGCTGCACCAACTCGCGACTTACGCAAATTTACACTTCCACCCCTGGAGCATATAGCTCTGACGACTCCTCTCTGGACGGCCAGTTAAGGCAAGCCAGAGCTGAGAGTCCTACGGGTCCCCTTGGGGTTCCACTCCGACCGACGAAGACACGCCGGAGGCGGGGACCCTGACCAACTCTCGGGAGCACTCGGGTCCGTGGGGTCGTTACTCCCCAACAGCTCGCCACAAGCTGCCCTGCGGCCTTATTATTATTATTATTATAATCCTTTTGTTAACCGACTTTTAATTTCTTAATTTGGTGATTATTCGTTCCATCAACAGATTGCTTTTACGTTAATAGTACCTACCTGGTTCTAGTTTTAATAACGTAGTAACAGTAATGACGCTTTAAACTTGCAAAAACTGGCCGTTAGTGTAGGGTTATGTAGTTTTTCAAAAACAGCTGGGTCGATTATGTTTGAAATATTTTTATTTTAAAATGCTCTATAAGTTCACTTACGGATCAAAGTAAGAGCGGAGGGACACATTCTTTTTTTATTCTGAAGTTGTTATCTGCAAAAATAATGAATTAAAAAAAAAAACATGTTTGAGACCTTATTCATTTTAAAATACCTACTCAAAGATACCCACACTATAGTAGGATCACAGTAAAACAAAAAAATAAATTCTACTTTACAACGAAAACAAATGTATTCTATCATGTGTCAGATTAATATATAAACCTGAGCTGAATTGCTGATTTTTTAGTAGGTACTAACGGCGACTGAGGTATGCTGCGGATGGATAGACAGACGGACAGATAGACTGCGTCCGTAGTTTACTAGGAATATATTACTATATATTATAATACATTAATGAAAAAATTAAGCTAATAATAAAACTGAAATTCAGACTACTGACTTGACCACTATTCTCAACGTAGTATTTATCGCACTGAAACCGCTTGCTAAGTTAATCCTATTTAAATTGTCTCAACTCAACAATAAGCTCAAATTGTCCTGTTTGCTATCAACTAATGCCTAGATTATCGGGTCCTAGAGGAAATGTCAATGAAACCGCATTAGGATTCTGAAGTTAGTTGAGACTCTGGGTCCATTTACATTGTGTAATAGTCATTCATTTCAAAAAAATGGGCATTAAAAAGACAAAATTATAATAAAACACACACAACCGAAACTTTTCACTCCCTAAGAGGTAATTCATTAATTAAGCACTTACTCGTAGACATTGAATTTAGTTTTTGTTTGAGAAGATAAAAGAAAATAATTTTATTTGCTCTAATAAAAACTTAATGTATATTCTAAAACAAACATACAACCTTACTTAAAATTATTACATGTTATGTAAAAGTAGGCTGTATTATACAAAAACAGTCACTAAGTAGGGATACAATACTCCAAAGATCTAATTTTAATATAATTAGGTATTTGAAAGCGTTGGTGGCTCAGTGGTTTAGACGTTTGACTTTCATTCCGGAGTTCGTGGGCTCAAACCCTGGCTCGTACCAATGAATTTTTCCGAAACTTATGTATCAGATGATATTTACCATTAGCTTTCGATGAAGGAAAACATCGTGAGGAAACATATATCCACGAAGAAATTTAAAGGTGTACGTGAAGTTCCCAACCCGCTTAAGGCCAGCGTGGGGACTATAGCCCAACCCCTCTCATATATGAGAGGAGGCCTGTGCCCAGCAGTGGGACATTATATAGGCTAAAATATTAATACGAGTATGTATATATATATATATGTATTTGAAAACATTACGAATTGGCTTTTTTGATTACTCTAAAATGTAATTAAATATCAAAGTCCCTATAGGACGTCCACTAGGCCCAAGCCAGATAATCTGTAGGTTCAGGACGAAGACACATACGTATGCATTTTGTCC
>JALPQI010016305.1:0-30626 GCA_025490895.1 Thaumatotibia leucotreta
ATACAGTACTTTTAAAACAACTAGTATTTATATAATTAATTGGCTTTTAGTTCATATCTTATTAGTATAAATCAATTGCATAGTTTGGGTGCAATTCACATTTTCGAACTGGCGGGCGGGCGGATGTCGTGTGTATGGCGTTTGCCGCGGAATGTAGAAAATGACATAAATTTGTTTATTTTCAACGGATTTCGATGATTTAAACTGTATATTTTAGGATAATAGTTTTGGCTACATTTATGTAGAACAATATGTTTTGCTAATACCGCTTGTTTCCTGATGAAATGTACATTGTACGAAAAGATAAAAAAAATATTTTTATTCTTTCAACGATATTTTTTTTATTTATAGATGTACGCTATAACACGTAAAGACAAAGTTAGAGAATATTTAATGACCTTTCTATTGATGCCACACACAATGGTATACGTTGAGCGGTTGAGGAACAAATAAGCGCTTTTTGAAATCAGGCACTAGGCATTTTGATGACGTCATTACCGGTGACCTTGACCTTTGAGAGAGTGTCTCCCGGCAGTTTTGGATACAGAATGACATATTTAACAACATACTAAAATTTGGTGCTGGTATCCGAATGTGAACTTTTTTTCCGTAATATAATGGACTATGACGAATCTATAAGGGTTCCGTTTTTGCCATTTTGGCTACGGAACCCTAAAAAGGAGTTTTAAATGCAGATTGAATATCGATATAACAATGTATGTAATTGACATATTTTGTAGCCAAAAACTTTGTCTAAATTATATAAGACCTTATAATAAGGCGTACGATAGTTTTTACTTTAAAAAGAGAATCACACAATTTATTTCATAAAATACACTGATGTGAGAACAAGTTATCTAGACTAAAATAAAATAATGAAATTCTGTTGGGGTGTCTGTGGTTTTCAGTGAATGGTGAAACACGTTGTACATGGACGGATTCGAAGATGTTACTTTGTTGATGTTGTTTACTTTAAAAATGCATTTTAATACAGTCAAGTTATTTCATTTTTCCATTCTTTTTATATTATATTCAATCAGCCTCCGTAACCTAGTGATCCTTGGTAGTGACCCTGCCTACGAAGCTGGAGGTACCCCGGCGAGGGCATTATTTGTGTATTTATTTATCACAAATATTTGTTCCTTGCTGGCTGTCTATCTATTTAAGTATCAATATGTATCTATCTATTATATATATCGTCGCCTGGTACCCACATCACAAGCTTTAATTGAGCTTACCGTGGGACTAGATCGATTTGTGTAAGATGTCCCAAAATATTTATTTATTTAATTTTGAGCTAATTATCTCATTTTTACCAATTGTCGCTTGATCGCTTGCTCCATAATATTGTCCAATTATCCTTTTGTATATCCGTCAGTTATATTTAGACTTTTAGTTCTGCTATTTTAATAATATCAACTGTCCAATTTTCGTACTTAGTTAGGCGGGTCGAAAGTTGCTCCGTCCCGAAAGTATATTTTATTGAAACTTAATCGATTATTTTACTTCCCTATAAGTTGAAATGAAAAGTAGAGTGACTCACTACGTTCGAGCGCCAGAAATATCTCGGGCGCAATGGGTCACTTTTGACCTTTGGTTAATAATCTACTATTACATTAATGACATAATTATTTTGTCATTCGAGTATAATATGCGATAATTGCGACTTATGGAGTGAAGTTTTTCATTGATCATCTAAAAAACGGATTAAATATTACTTGAACTTTTAATAATTAAAATTACATTGATTCGGTTTAATCTAACTACAACATGGTACATTTTAAATTTCGTTAGGTTTGATATGAATATAACATTATTTTCCTGTGTCGTTGAAAATATTTAACGCTTTATGCAAAAATATTTAACGCTTCATAAATAATAATGAAGATTTTTTTATAAAGTAACGGGAATGATAAATATAAAGATAATTTACTTTACGAGTAAATTATTGTTTTAATGAGCACCCATTAGCGGTTAGCTTTGTTTTCTCCGAGACGAGATATGCCAAGATTTTTCGTCCTTTCTTTTCCCTTAGCTAATTATTTTATGCTAATTTTATCTGTACTCCGGATAATTGTCTCTCGTCTGGCTTCACCTGTTTTAAGTTGTCGGCGAGATTTTTCAAAGATTTGTTTACTTGTGATATAGACGCTAGTAGCTAAATTTACAGCCAGATTTAGACAAAGGTCAATGAACTTGAAGTAATGTAAGGATTCTACCAAGTACATTTTTTCTCAGACACTCCATCACTCACGAAAATATTTTTGGATAATTCCTATTTGTTTTAGAAATGCTCTCCTGGGAAATACTTATTATTTTAAAGGTTTTTTTTCACTGGAATTTAATACTTACATATTTATTAAGCTTCCCTTGAAATCTTTCTTTCATATACACATCTTTCTTTCATATAGACATCCTGCATCTCCAGTTTGTTGGTAGGTAAACCTAGAATATGATGATCTTTTATTGATCATACCGCCTGAACCATATAATTTAGTATTGCATCGAAATAATATTAAAGGAGAAATAGAGTTGAATAGAAATGGAGTAAAATTTTAGGATCTGTAAGCTTAGCACATGATCGATTGGTGTGACAGTATGCGGCGAGATAGACTTCCCGTCTTTTACTAACGGTATTAATAAAATAGAGACAGATAATCTATCTCGCGGCGACAAACTCTCGCACCAAACATGTGCTAAGCCTACTGTTTGCCAAATTCCTTTAGCTTTAAGGCCACAGATTGCTAAGCTAACTGTCTATTGGCAATATTACGCGCCAAATAAATGTATACTAACAGCTATCCTAAACATCTCTATAGGGCACTACATAAACACACTGCGGATTTTTCCAGCGGCAAATCCAGTCTGCGATAAACTTCCCCGTGTAATGGACAGCGTTACACCCTTATCAGGAATTTATTAGGTATCGTATATAGTACAAATACAGTGGCCATCTGAGCCGTCGATTTCTCGGCTTCTATACGTGTTTGATGTATGTATAGTTCCTGACGGGAGGGTATTTCCACAAGCGTCCGTGAAACGTGTGTAAACGTTGCTGAGGATTTCGGGTATGTGATCAAGGTATTTGTATTGCGAAGTGTTGAGTTGGTGTTACAAGAAGGTGTAATGTGGACGTAGGGATAGATCGATCAAGGAGATCACTGAACATGTGAACATACACAAAATCGTTGTATTTAAATGATCGAGATATGATTTTAATTTATTTTTGTTAAACGACTACTACTGCTACAACAGTTCACTGAGTTTTATAGATGCGCATTGATATCTTGAGTTAAATTGACTGTCAAATTTAATTATTTTTATTCAGTTCACTTCACTGTTGTAGAAATAATGACACCCTGAAAGCGTTGTTAGTGAAATCAAACTTTACTGGCTCGATTCAATTTTCAAAAATTGTAACAATGTAATTTTACTTAATTATAATTTCTTCCAGTTAATAAATAAGAAATATAAGTCGTAGTGAAGCTATTCCCAAAATAATAAAATTACGAAAATTGCAATAAATGAATAACTAATACCGCGTTGTAAAACAATAGAGATATTTTTTTATACCAGAAACGACTCGTAGCGGTTTTATTCAATAGTTGATTTGATTTAATCATCAGGTTTGTAAAATGAAAATTATGTTTCTTAGACATAGCTTGGTATATTTGCCTTAATAATTACGAGTATATAAATATATTCACCAGGCGAATTAACTTATCTAGTAAAGGCTCAAGGGCTACAACTTGATTCACTTTGCAAAATACCATCAAACATACTTACATAACGTAGGTAATTAATTCATCTCTACAAATACCTAATATTTTAACTTTTCAGAATGAAAATAATCAAAAACACGAGAGAATGAGATTTTATCTTTAATGATTGTTTATAAAACTTAATTGTACTTAAAATAGCAAAGATAAACATTAAATCAACTTGCCTACTAAATTTATATTTCAACATCCAAGAAGAATAATTTATTTTTCAGTAGTCCTAAAATTACATTAATTAAATATTATTTTAACTACCAGTACAGTCAAAGAATTGGCGAAAATGAAATAAAGTTCATGCTTATATAATTTCGTAGGTATCTCACTATTTATTATCATTATAGTCTAGCAAACCGGTTTAACCACAAATTGCAACAAGTTGAACATTTCTATGAATATTTTAAAGTAAAAAGTGTATAAAGTTAATCTCGTTTTTAGAATGGGTACGTACGAATACCGCTTAGTATAATTATAATTATACTAAGTAGTATTCGTATAATAATACTTATAATAATTGTATGCACTATGTGCATAATAATTATTGATCATTTTATCTATGTACACCTTATTATTCAAATAATTTAAATAGTAATCCATAATCATTGTATGCTCTTGGGGCTCATCTTATAATAGTTACCTCAAACAGAAAAAAAACTGGA
Source organism: Thaumatotibia leucotreta (assembly GCA_025490895.1). Classification (NCBI taxonomy): domain Eukaryota; kingdom Metazoa; phylum Arthropoda; class Insecta; order Lepidoptera; family Tortricidae; genus Thaumatotibia; species Thaumatotibia leucotreta. Next base: position 4,436 of record JALPQI010016305.1, read on the forward strand.
ACCGTTTAAGGATCACTCGTGTGTCTGTCAGCCTATTTGGTCCTCCAAACTAATGTGAGGTGACGACTTTAAATATTTTTTTTTATTGAAACATAAGTAACATGGAAGTTAATTTGAAAATAGGCGAAAAATTATAGTATTAAAGTATATGCGCGTTAATAACGTAGCGGCAGCTCATGCTGGGGCTACTGTAGCCGTACCATGAGTTAGAAAGTATCGGTAACGTTAGGTATTTCTCGATACTTAAATAAGGCCATCGCGCTCACTCCAATGTGGCAGAGCGAGTGCGATAGAATATATTACGTATTACGTTTCGAGTAAAACCTAAGGTATGTAGGTGTCCTTTACTTTCCAACTTATGGTACGGCTACAGGGTGCTTAGCCAAGATGCCAATCGCTAGCGCTTAGTAGTACCAACGTAGTTTTCCCTCTCTGTCACTCTTTCATATTAGTGCGACAAAGACAGTTATAACGATGAAGCGCCAGCGATTGGCAACTTGGCTAAGCACCCTGGGCTCCATACAATCTGGTGATTTGCTCAATATGTAATATTTTTTTTTAGACTTTCAGTTATTTTTGATCCGTATTCCAGCGACTAAATATAATTATATCTACGACAGAATATTATTATAATGTTTATATTTTAATTAAAGTTGTCATTTCTAGCTCTGCCTACCCGCAGCGTTTTTATAGAATAAACTTCGTGAAAGCAATTAAACTATTTTGTTTATGTTGTGTCACCCACCACAGGGACTCAAATAAATTACAATTTCGAAACAGTTTACTAGCGAAAAATGTACTTGGGAACTTTGATAACGAGCTAATTGAAATGCTAATGAGGTAGAAGCTGGCTTGTTAAATATTTATTATTTTTATGAAAGGCGATTTCAACAATGGCCGAAGCGTTGATGAAGTATTTTACGTCGAGGCAATTTTTTTATATCTCTTAAGATGGCGCCTTTCATAATGAGGAACATTCGCGAATATTAAGCTTACTTGATTTTATTTTATATTTTTATGATAACAATAGTAATATAATAATGCTGCGTTTGCCTAGCCGTGGACGTCCGACCACAAGATGGACAGATGATCTTATGAAGGTTGCCAGGACACGCTGGATGAAGGTCACATCTACTAATTAGTCAATAATTTAAGTAACCTTTTCAGCTGGAAGTCACTAAAAACGCCAGTTTTGTAATTTTGTGCAAAAGTAAATGTTACTTTACATTCAACGTTTTAAATAGATTAAAATAATCATTATCATTTCTTAACATTACTACATAATAATTCTTAATTTTTGTGGTTGTTTCTAACAAATTGCTACTAATTGTCACCAGCTTTAACTAATATTTACTGGTTGTACAGTCGGGTTCAAAATTGCATGGACAGCTTATGAATGAATTCATTCATAAATCGTCCATGCAATTCTGAACGCCACTGTACTTTAAACAAGTTTATTTAATAATTGATTAAATGATATAGTATTTGAAATAATAATGTAGTAATTCATATACTATATTATTTTCAAAAAATATTCTTAATATTGCGAATTCAAGTATGATATGTGGCTTTCAATGTAAACAAACAATATATTGTTTTTATGTTCCACAGATAGGCCTTAGATTTTTTAGAGCAACACTACATCAAAATCTGGAAGTATTTGAATGCAATGTTGCTAACCCGCGATTTTTAAAATTTTTCGCCTTTTTCTACTGCCACCAATGACGTTTAAATAGGTAGACACCCTGTGCGGAACAAGAATATCAAAAAACATGGCACAATATGGCATGAGCTGATTTTGTCCGGTTGATGATAATATCGCTTACTGCTTATTTACTTTAGGATACAAAATTCGTAGAAACTTGTGCTTAATGCCGTAAACATTAAGTGTCAAATCTGCACATTGAAGTCTTATTTAAGTAAAAACTTTTCAAACCTCTGATTCTATTTTAATTATGATTAGACGTTATCTGACAGCTCCTGACGGTTGACATCTAAAATGAACAGAGAATGATGGGAGTAGCTTTATTGGTAATTTAAATAATTGTCGTCTGTCACAATGTACACGTATGTGAATTAGGAAGTAGAAAATATCAAAAGAAATATGTTTATTTACAGCATAATATCTGTCATTATTCGCTTCTAAGTACTAAATAATGCTACTTATGCTAGTATTACATTGTAGTAGCTATAGTGAAACCAGGTCAATTAGGACCTGAGGACATGGATAATAATATTTTTCTACTACTGTTTTTTGACATTAACACAAATAATAACCTGCATAATAATTGGTCTGAAGACAAAGACTCTCTATGCAACAAAAACAAATGGTTTTTTTAAGTAAATAAATACTGGCCATGCGACCATTTTAGAGAAAATAATGTGAAACTTAGCTAAACGAATTAACTTACATAGGTACGTTAAAGACAGGTTTAGCAGTAGCTACAATTCGATGCAATCCTTTGCTGGTGGTATATATTTCAAATACCGGAAAATGAGCGGAGCATACGACACTCGCGTGACTAGGCTTATAGTGTGCGTCACGTCGATCTCGAGCTATAATATTGGTCCATAGTACCTAAACGTCGCTGAAGATTATGTGGGAATCTCAAATTAAAATATATTAATAAATCCCTGATACTATAAATTCGCTACTTATACAACTTAAGTAATCAATACAAAGTAAAATGATTTGCCGTAGCTGCATTTTTTTAATCGTCTGACGTCACCATACATTTCTTTTGTAATTTAAAAATTACGTTTTGGGTACCATAAAATAAAAATATTATTGACCTAATACTGACTCCTCACATTTTTGTTCCATGACATGTCATTTTATACTAACAAATTAAATTAACTAAAACCATGAAAATACGAGGAATACTCGTAAATGCTCTTATATTATGCATAAAATACACCAAAAGAAGTATATGCCATCTTTTTTCCTGACTTTCGCATTGTTTTTTCGCAGTTCTTCGCGGCACATTTTGTCATATTGTTGACAGTCACTACTCGCGGCCCAAAGACGACTAAGCGGCAACTAGCCGCACTGTCATAATTTGCAGCTTAATTTTTGTGCCACTTTTTCCGGCGGACTGTGTATCCCGTTATTATTGTAAATCTATGACTGCCACCAGTAGACAGGCAAAGTATCATATAATTAATACTTACTTGGAACTAACAGCAGTTTACTTTCCAGACAATAATAGATATCTATTCAAACCACTAGTGAACATAGAACATCGCTCAAGCTGAAAATTACTTATTAGCGACACAAATGAAATCTAAATTGGAAATTGAACATGAGCTTTATTGCTAGACGAAACCACGCCTAATTGAACTTGAGCCATGCTGCTAGACGAAACCACCCCTAATTGTGAAACCACATGTCATAATAATTTACCCCTTACAGCCGACCCGCGGGGCCAGACCTCTAGTTACTTACATAAGTTTATGACGCTCGTAATGTTGTGAGAGTAAATTAAATAAATTATCAGATAAATGGCTGTACATCACTGTACATGTGACTAATTTTCTTTCCAGTAAAACATATATACAATTTAAATCGAACCAAAACTTCTCGTAACTCTGGTAAGCTAACATCATATTATCTTTTTAAGGCTCTTATTATAGCTTAGGGCTCAGAATAAATGCTTAGTATGTTTATATTTTAAATTGAATAAATAAAACAAAGGTTGTTCGGCATCAAATTCGCTTAAAACATTCCTCAAATAAAAATCAAGAACGGGACTTTCACTAATGTAATGTAAGTACGGATATATTTTTCCCGTTTCTTTAAGGATAAGCTAAAATGCAGTACAATTTTGTGAGCACAGTTCGTAGACTACTTTCATCAGATACTTTATAAAATGAATTCATATGTGCCTTTGTATTTTCTGTATAACAACTGTACTTTACTCGTCATTACTAATACTAATACATTTTTCTGATTTTGGAATACTACTTCGCGAGGCGAAAAATGTCTACATTTTTTTCATTTGATGTATGATTATTAGCAATTATTACACCGTTCAATTAAATATGTATGTCGGAGCAGCTAGATCTATAATGACATCTAGGTGTCAAGATACATTGGCTCCATGGTGGGCGTAGGGAGTGGGCAAATCACGCACACAAGTCCAACACTATGTTCGTAATGCTTAATACAATGTAATCACTATCGCAACACGAGTAACATTGTAGGAAAAGCAAATGTTACTAAATCACGGCCAAATGTTACTAATGAAATATCGCACACTAACACAAAGAAATCACACCAAGTCAATCAGAGATTCTACACTACAAACTTATCAAGAAACGGAAACGAATCCGTGGGTCTATTGTTGGCATGTAGGTACTTAAACTTCACACGTATCACACTGCACGGTCACGGGAGTATACGCGTCCCGTCTCAACCATCTCCCAAATATGAATGCCCTCTTGCCATTCTAAGCAAGACTCAGAACAAAGAACCAATATCACATCATATTAAATTTCATTCAATGCCCAGACCCACGGCTACGTTCAGCAGTATTTATAACAACTGCCCCGTTTCAAGGAACAAAGAGACCCTCTGTACCAAACCGCTAATGCTGTTAATGTAAACATTGGACTAGGAATGCGTGTCACCTTGCGCGGGCCTCAGTAACTTAAACTTGGAGTTATTTTTGGGAATCGATTGTTTCCTTCTGATCTTAAATTGAATCGAATAACTGCCCCGCGCCGACACGGCGATCCTGACTATCACACGCCCTCGTGTGCCCAAGAACTACAAAGAGGCTCTCTAAAGAAACATAATTACAATCAATCAATCTGCTCGGCTATCCTGCCACCAGAGTATATCGACTAGACGTTAAGTTCCCATAATTCATTCCACATTTTATCATTAAGACGTAAACATAGATAAAGTAGCATTTTCATAAAACACAGATCGGAAACAGCCCAAAATCAATTTACTGAAATTCATTCACAGTCAGTACCAATCAGTACCAGGTCATATCTCATAGACCTTAACGCAACCGTAACCACACCGCACTTATTACCACACCGCGCAGTCTCCGTACCAGCTAAACTGGGTTTGGAATATGACCTACGGCTAGCGATCAAGTCAGTTGGTTCACGTTGCAATAAACCATGTCAACCACGTGTTTCAAAGAATCACCATGCCAGCCATATGCTTCAGCAGCACCACATTGTGTAAAGTCGAATATTCAATTATTCTCGTTTAGTCATAGTCATTTGGTCAGTTAAGAACAGCTCAAAATAGCATGTTCTTTTTATTCTGTCATGTTCAAATGTAGTAGTAGTTAAAAATAAGTCAGTCGGTCAAACAGTCATTAAAACTGCTGATCTATCACGAAGGTTAGAAGCTTAGACGTATCACATTAACAACCATGTGTTTTATCGAAATCTCGGCAACTAGGTGTATCAATTACACCTCGCCGACAGGGCTGATTCTGACTGTTCCGCTGTTTCATCATCAAATGAACACATTTACTTCAAATTGAATGGGAACGTAACCATTTGTCTTCTCAGTGCTGCACATAGCATCTCGTGCATACTAATAAATTGCTTGGCAACAATAATAACCTTAAAATGATAATCCTTGTTGATCAAATCAGTTATAAAAAGGCTCCGAAACTTCGAGACTGACTCAGTTTGATTTCTTTCATGATAGATATTCCTTGGAATTTAAATTTAAAACTTTCTTCTTTGTTAATAATCAGCTCTTTATCCCCATGAGCATTATTATAGGTGGAATTTATAGACTATTCTCAACTTCAGAACATATTTTCTGATTATAAGTCTTTGACGCTTTATACGTGTAAAAATAATGTACGAGTTACTATTGAAATCAAACAAATGCGTTATCTTTTAACGTTTTCTCTTTATTGCTAGCTATAACAATAATCTTGGATTTTAGCGTATTCATCACCCAATATTGTCAAGCGCTAATATTGTGAAACTATAGAAAGTGGACGCAAACATTATTTTCAACACAATCACGTGAACTTTATTTTCATTTAACACTTCTTACAAATACTATTTTTGTAAGCCAACAGCGTAAATTTGCTATTACTGTAATCATTGTATTGAATAAAATTCAAAAGCAATTCTAGGCTTCAATAGCACTGGATCATAATATTCTTCTACGAGAACATTCGAGCAGTTCATACTACGTTCAGTGTCGATTTACACATTCAAGAAGATTGCTTTAATAGCTTAATTAGAAAACAGTCAAGCTTCCAAATGTAGCGATGATGTTTACAGTTAGCAAATTATTATTCAGACATCAATTTAAACGGTTTACTTGAAATACAGTACATTTACAGTACTTACGCAGTCACATTTCAGATTTTCACTCACACTTGAAAATAAATAATTCGAAACAATACTTTCCATTAGAGACAACTCTTGGCAAAAATGCATTACAGAGTGCAATATTCTAATATCACATTCCAGCAAAATGCAATAATAGTACTAGTAACCAAAAGCAGATAAATTTATCGATGGAGGATAATGAAAATAATTGCATGATGAAGTTCTCAAGAAAAGGAGACAGTATTTAGCAGTTACGACGATGTAAATAAATAGAGAAAACAATTGCATTTAGCAATTGACCATTTCTGTATATCGTCGAATATTCAATACCAAAATGAAGGTGTTAATAGGGTTCTTAAAATATCTAGCTCATCCAAGTATTTCAACCGGTGCACGAGTATGTTTCACGAAAATATTCAAAATGACATACTTTTTATCGTCTTTGATAAAAACAATCATCATCAACAATCTGAATTAGTTATACGATTGCGAAACCATTTTCAACTTATGAACCGCAGGTGTTCCAGATCAACCACCTATGTAAACCGTGTACAACTTTTAGTAAGCTACATTCAGTTCAGCTCTAACTATGAACTGTATCTTGTTCAAATGAGTCTGTTTTATATCATCCACAAATTAAGTTTTCATTTCACACGAATAGTAGAAACATTTTGTTTTAATTTTCATTTTGTCTCAATGTCCAATGACATTACATTTGTCTTTTTTTTGCTATATAGTAAAGCAATACAAGGCTTATTAATCAATATACTGAACTGATATAACTCAATTACCATTCATTGAATAATAAAATAGTCGTCCCTATTTTAGCTTTCCACATACTAGTATCATCGAATCTTTGGTTGTCATCATCATCATCACCTTTGCTTCTTATTTAATATTGAATGAATATTTAGAATATTAAAATGAACAGGCCGAAAACGAAACAATATCAAAATTCCTTCGGTACATGTCTGAAAGCTGCCACTTCATATCAGTAAGCTTTTATTCATTTTTTTTTATAATTTAATCCATGAATTCATTATTACTATGGATAATCCATTTAGTCAACTCTAAGTTGCCACATAATTACGGTAACACAACATAATGTATCTACGTTGCTAAATCAGGACGTAGACACCACAGGGTTTTTACAAATGAATTGACAAAACAATAAAGCTTTGCATAATATTCCGTTACACTCAAAAAAAACCAAATGCGTGTACTATTAAAATGATCTGCTTCATGTAATCAATATTATATTTCAAATCAAACACAATATTACCAAATTGTTTTAATTTTAGTTCAGGTCAAAAATCACGTTTCCATCATAGTCATCAAACTACAGGCTGGCCGACTCTGTCGCTATTTCACACATAACTTGCCGACTCTGTCGCCACCTGAGTATTGAGACTGACAAAACAACTCTTGCAAATATTTGTATGATGGCTCACTAAATTCAGCAAGTACCAAAGCTGGTACAAACCACAACAGCACAATCCAATCTCAAATCGTGATAAACTCCTAAAACCCAGTAAGATTTTACAAGTTTATTGTTCTTATCATTACACTGGGACACAGTTCCAATTCGTAATACTGATTCATAAAAAATGTAATAAACGTAGCCATTGCTTCTTCAATTGCAAACCAGGCATTATTATTTGATGATCATTTCTGTGTAAAAATCTCATTAATTAATGAATTTCAGTTCATAGTAGGTAGTATTGATCCATTTAGTTCAATAATGATCAATAATGGAGACGCTATTTTCATTATGTCATGTGGTCTAAAACCAACATTTTATTTGTCCTACTTTAGGAGAACGCTGCAAGTAACAATTATTCGAAATTCCATATTATCCAATCTAAAAACAACATAAAATTTAATTGCAACAATTACAAATCACGGTAAGAAGCCACAGGAGGAACTATGACTGTTTCACTAAACAAAAAAATCTATTAGTCTGACGGAACCTCGTTCGTTTTTAATTTATGATCAAACAACATAAAAACGCAACACATTTTTCAAGTGTCTCCAAGATTTTGACAACTAACTTTATTCTTAGTTACCACTCAATACCACTTAAATAATCCACTTGAAATAGCGTACCCTGATTGATTATTTAAACTATATCTGACTTTGTATTGTATTCCATGTGGTAAAGTGTTACAGTCTGGCAAACAATTACATCAGTATTAACAAAATAAAAGAAATCTTTATCTCTATAGGTACACTCATGTAGTACTAGGACTACAGTACCAGAGTAATGAAAATGTAACATGACCCTCCCAGTCAGTTCATGCTCCAGTAATAAATTATTCTCGGTAAACTATAGTAAGCACTATAGCAGGGAATAAATGTGTGGTAATTCTAATGCACCACAAAATGTTTGGCGAAACAGCAAATAAAATAACTAAATTTATTTTTGTATTAAGGTGCATCATTCATGTTATATCGCATAGAATGCGCCTTACACAACAAGGTAAAAAAAAATGTTAAGAAAACTGTTTCCAAAACAATTTCGCCAAAACATCGAACAATCCAATCAAAATGAAAGCAACACACCTGATAAATAAGTTGTCATCCAAATTATCTGCACCACATAAATTGTATGTACTTGCTTACTCTGCAGTCTGAATTACATCACCGCCGTTTCATTGATGCGTGGTAACCATCAGGTCGCGGATTCCAGGAAGCTACTATCTCTCTCATATTTCTTTATGGAATTGATCCCGGAAATATAAACACTCACGCTTATGAGCTTAGTACTTACAACAGTACAGTAGATACAAATTTAACGAACTGTAACAACGACCTTCGGTCAGCCGTATTGTTTTTTTAATTTTAGCGATTTTCTCAATATTCCGGGTTTCCATTCATCAGATCCCACTTCTGATGTCGGAGCAGCTAGATCTATAATGACATCTAGGTGTCAAGATACATTGGCTCCATGGTGGGCGTAGGGAGTGGGCAAATCACGCACACAAGTCCAACACTATGTTCGTAATGCTTAATACAATGTAATCACTATCGCAACACGAGTAACATTGTAGGAAAAGCAAATGTTACTAAATCACGGCCAAATGTTACTAATGAAATATCGCACACTAACACAAAGAAATCACACCAAGTCAATCAGAGATTCTACACTACAAACTTATCAAGAAACGGAAACGAATCCGTGGGTCTATTGTTGGCATGTAGGTACTTAAACTTCACACGTATCACACTGCACGGTCACGGGAGTATACGCGTCCCGTCTCAACCATCTCCCAAATATGAATGCCCTCTTGCCATTCTAAGCAAGACTCAGAACAAAGAACCAATATCACATCATATTAAATTTCATTCAATGCCCAGACCCACGGCTACGTTCAGCAGTATTTATAACAACTGCCCCGTTTCAAGGAACAAAGAGACCCTCTGTACCAAACCGCTAATGCTGTTAATGTAAACATTGGACTAGGAATGCGTGTCACCTTGCGCGGGCCTCAGTAACTTAAAACTTGGAGTTATTTTTGGGAATCGATTGTTTCCTTCTGATCTTAAATTGAATCGAATAACTGCCCCGCGCCGACATGTATATCTCTACCGAATTGGGTATTTCTAGTAGGTACTAACGGCCACTGAGTTATGCTGCGAACAGACAGACAGACGGACATGGCGAAACTATAAGGTTTCCTAGTTTACAACGGAACCCTAAAAAGGACAGAAGTAGAAAAAAAGTAGGTATTATCTCAAGTTCGGTTTACATGAATTCAAGTTTTTTTTGGTTGAAACCAAATATTAACTGCAAATAATGGTACCTACATTATTTACATAAAAATTTATGTTTATCTATCTGTCACAATTGGTAAAAGTGTACCTACACGTCGATACGAGTCATCTCCTATACTACATCTAGTAATTGATCTGTGTACTACAGCTTCTCGTAACCCGCAGTTTGGGATTTGCGTTAGGAAAGCCTTAATCTGTAAAAATCCCCCTTTAAAAACACTTACGTAAACTTACTGAAGGAATTCTATTCGGGAACCTTTTACTGCTCTGAAAGTGGCTGGGGTCTTACGACACATTATTTTGTAAATAAAAATAGATTTGAGATTAAAGTTACGTTAGTATGATGACGTTTTTATTTCTCAGTTTAATGAGCATACGGTTAACGGCATAAAGTTTAGATAAATATAATTTAAAATGTCCATCGCGATTCAGCGCGGAAACGCTGCGAGTGTGATGAGCACCTTTGCATCGCTAACCAATCGTTAAGATCGATAGCTTCATTTAAGGGTTTTGTTTAGGTTTAATTTTATTTCAGTTGATAGGTATTTTAAAATTACTTTTACTTATTTATTTCTTAAGATTTAGTTTGTAGTCAGTATTCTTCTAAGTAGCTTTTGTTTTCGATTCATAAATATATTAAATTTAAAATACTGTAATATCAAAAGGTCTAGATTTTAGCAGTGAGTACTCAAGAAGAAAATACTCAAGATTTTTAACGTACGTATATCAGGTACGCAAATGAGCTGTTATAAAATGTCTAAGATAATTGTAATGCGATGTCCCAAAAACTTTCCCGCCGCAATCAAAGTTACGCTGAAATAATATGGCATTTGATATTCATACAATATCTGAGTCTGATACATGTTCTTATTGCTAGAAATTATAATACAATCAGTTGATAACTAGAACTACACAGTGAGAGCTGTAATAATCTGACTAATACGTATTATAAAACGTATTGTAAAAATACAAATCAAATTATTTATTAAATAAATATTTTGATTTGTACTTTTTAATTTTCCCCAGTAGTCACACTACTATAATAAATAATACTATATAAATTATAAATATTAGATGTCATATACCAAAGAAAAACGAGATGGTGAGATGGTGATCTTGGTCGTTTTTCTTTGGTATATGACATCTAATATTTATAATTAATATTATAAACTTGAAAGTTTGGAAGTACATGGATATTTCGATGGTTGTGTGACTCAACTCCCTATGTCCAGGTGGCTTATGATGGTCCCGTTTTATATATTTATCATGCTATGCATCACTTGCACATACTTGTTAAGGTGCATGCAGACCAAAAGAGCATTCGCTGTTCTATCCCCCTACTCTACGAAATTCGATCGTTACACGAAACGTGATTCGTTGATTTCGTAGAGTGGGGGATAGAACAGCGAATGCTCTTTTGGTTTGCATGCACCTTTAGAACTTGAAGGCAACAACGACGAACGATTAAACACGGTACCATCATAAGCCTACAGGATGTTTGACTTAACCTCGTATATGAAATGTATGTATTTTGTACATAAATATATTTTTGTGATACGAGGTTGAGTCACACAGACAGCAATTTGTTACTATTCACATAAAAAGTACGTAATGGATTTCAAAGAAAATTTATTATTATTATTTTGCTTATACATCTGAATAACACATCGGCTACAATTTATAAATTAAATTTGGTTGGTCTGAATCTATCACAATTGACATACAGCCTGGTGATATATGTATAGACGGACAAGAGAGGACGGACGAATGAGCAGCGAAGTCTTGGTAATAGAATCCTTATTTCAGTCTTTGCATTTGCATACAGTACAGAACCCTAAAAAAGCATGGCCTGCGTGATAAATTGATAATAAACAGTGTTATCATCACACTGCTGTCTAAGCGCGCCATTGCTTGCGTGCGTAGCGGGAGTAATAGAAAAGTCAGTACGTTATTTAATATTATGACTTAAAACTTATTTTTTTGTCGGCAAGTGTGATGAAAAACATCTGTAAGCGGAATACTAACTCGAGTCATAAAGGCTTTACATACTTACCTCCCTTGATGCTCAATGTACTATTTGACAAAGACAAGAAAAGAGTGAAAAAAATAAATACATGACAGTCTGTCACCTGACAAAACAAGCCTGTCAGACTTGGCATTGTTATTATATTTTTTACGTATTTAATAGTATTTTCCAATTATGAGTGGAAGAAACGATATGGACCAAGACAAGGTTACATTGATCGAACGAATTCCTCACGTTGACACTTTCTTTATTTGCTTTGGCTTAAGATGTGGGTGTATATTTTCAGGGATAATTGGAATTGTAAGTATTTATGTTTTTTTAGCCACACTTGCCCAATATCGGATTAGTTAAGCAGCTAACACTGGCCCATTTTTTGCACTACTATTCGTTTTAATCTCGTTAATAGTGAGTTTTGGTTATCAACCGACGATTAAATGTGTTCTTTAGGCACTGGTCTCACTGCGAGCTACTAAGCTATGAACTATCGGCTATAAACACGAACAAAAGATACGCACTCCTGTGTAAATAAAAGAGACACGGCGATACTCGCCCAGCTATCAGCTATCACCCCCGGGCGAGTATTGCCGTGTTTCTTTAAAGGTCTTCGCACACTATAACAACTCCACCCCAACGCGGCAGCAACTCTACTCACACTCACGATGAGTAGTCAACTAGTTGATCCACCCAATGCTCACTAGTGGACAATGCGGTGTCAACGAGTGGGCAATGAAAATGATTGCTCGATACACGTCAGTCGCAAACGCATAGTCGTTGCGTGGACAACGTGTGGTCGTTGCGTGACAATCGAGTCCGGGTTGACCTCTAGTGTACGATGGCCACTCGTCGTACACTATTTTAATATCATTTTTTGAATTTAAACCTTGAACATATGACACAGGGTTTAAATTTAAATGATTAGACTTGAGTCGAGTGGGTGTGGAGTTGATATAGTGTGCAAAGGCCTTCATTTACACGGGAGTGGGTATCTCTTGTTCGTGTTTATAGCCGATAGTTTATAGCTAGGTAGCTCGCGGTGAGACCAGTGTATTAGTATCTTTTCTGTTTTCAGATACTCGGTATTATGTCGTTTCTCGGTTACCTAGTACTCATAGGCCGCCATAAGCTCACCACCTCAACTACATTATTGTTGTTGATGCTGGCATTGTTTGCAATCACCAACATTATGATGTTAGTCGGCTCCGTATTACTGCTGATTGCCGCTTGTTGTGTGAGTACACAATACTTTTGGAATAATGTATGTATGTATGTAAATTCTTTATTGTACACAAATAAAACAGGTAAAAAAATACACAATTCAAAAAGGTACAAGGGCGAACTTATCCCTGAAAGGGATCTCTTCCAGTTAACCTTTGAACAAAAGAGTGAACTATATGAAACAAGAGATAGGCAAACAAACGTCTACTGTGCGTGATTTGAATGACTACTGTAAATATATTATATTACCTACTATGCTTAATCCGTACATATACTACACATATAGTTATAATGTAAAATACATATAATTATGTACCTACATAGTATACTACATATCTATAAATAAAATAAAATACTCAACCATTTCACAAGCAGTCGGAGAGACACAACTTCTTCAGACCGTTTTTGATAAAATATAGGAATCCAGAAAACAAACTCCATTATTTAATTAGCCACCTTACAATAACTAACCTTATTTTACCTATAAAAAATGATCATGAGTTGTACGCTTAGCACATGGTATGTCAGTTTGTCGTCGCAAGATAGATTTTCCATCTTTTACCAACTATGTGAATAAAAGAGGGATGGATTGTCTATTTCGCAGCGAAATATTGTCGCACTGATCCTGCTAAGCCTACTGTAAATATAATTTGCTTTTAATCAAAGGTGACAAATACTAGCTGCTGCTCAAAAACGGTCCATGGTAATTTTTATGTTTGTTTGTCTACCTTACACTACGAACAAAGTTTTTGGATTTAAAATGGCCAGGTAATGAAACGCCTAAATAATTGACAAATAACATTTTTTTTTCTCAGGAATGTCCCGATACAATACCAGCCTACATTTGGATTTGTATTATATATTTTGCCGTTAATTTGTTACTGGGTATTGGTATTCCAGTTATTTTGGTAATGGAAGGGGGAAGACTATTTTTCGTCGCCTTAATTTGGAGTTGTTGTGTTATGATTTTCTTTTTGAGTAAGTATGAGTTTTTCATCTCTCTTATTCGGATAGTTTGATTTATATTTAAATATAACCGGTAAGAATATACATTATGGCATTTTTTCCCCTTTAGAGTTATACTTTACCAGGTTTTTAAGTATTTTTTGTAATTAGTAGTGTAACTAGCGTTCTAAATGCATTTTAATTACCACATTATAACACGCATTTTAAGTTACCTCGAGGCTGGTACCTACTTTCACATTTATGAAAAGCAAATTTTAACATGTACATAATTTGGAACATTCCCATTTATGAATTATACTTATGATAGTTGCTGGGAATGTTCATTGTATGTTTACTAAAATATCAATAAACCGTTTCCAGTATGGACTCATATTTTGGCTGTAGCTAAATCGTACATGTGGCATCTCTATAACAATGTTCCGTTCCCGTGCGATGGAGCTGGTCGTGATCGTTCGTGTAAGCCATTCCCTTAAAAAGAAGATCCGTAGTTTTGCAACTAAGAAGTCCACTAAATTGACGTAAGTATAATCAATTAATCACTTCGCAGCCCAAAATGCTCATAATAACATTGCACCAATCGGTGACCATATATAACATGGACGTCTAACGCTACCTCAAAAATATCCCCAAAAACAGTGGTTCAAATGTGCCAAGATGGGCAGCACATAGCGCTTTTCTTAACACTGCACAAGTGCACATATGTCGGCGCAACATCTTTGACAAATGTAAATAGAATAATTATATCCAATCAAAAGTTTGATGGACCAATCACAACTATTTTTAAATGTCGGTTTATGTTTTTATAGGTTGATATTGAAATTCTTTACCATGATGTATTGAAAACGGGGTGACACTTGTCAACTAAAATTCAGGACCGTTCTTGAAAGATAATTTAGTATAGCGTGCGGTTACCATGTTTATTTGTTCGTAGGCGCTGATACATAGGTAGTTACTAATTTAAATATTATTTCGATATTATATCCAATCAAAAGTTTGATGGA
This sequence comes from Thaumatotibia leucotreta, assembly GCA_025490895.1. Lineage (NCBI taxonomy): Eukaryota > Metazoa > Arthropoda > Insecta > Lepidoptera > Tortricidae > Thaumatotibia > Thaumatotibia leucotreta. The sequence continues at coordinate 19,739 of JALPQI010016305.1, forward strand.
CCAATCGCAACTATTTTTAAATGGCGGTTTATGTTTTTATAGGTTGATATTGAAATTCTTTACCATGATGTATTGAAAAGGGGGTGACACTTGTCAACTAAAATTCAGGACCGTTCTTGAAAGATAATTTAGTATAGCGTGCGGTTACCATGTTTACTTGTTCGTAGACGCCGATACATAGTTACCAATTTAAATATTATTTCGAAATGCGGGCGAATGAAGGCAAAATCCTGGGTAAAACTGTAAAGTGTATAACTGTATAATTAAAATAAATAATGAGACATTCACAAGCGTTACGCCTTTTTGTATTGCATGCTACGTGTGAAAAAAATGTATATTTTATTATGGACTTGGATCCCGAACTTCCATTACATTACAGAATAATATGCTTTAACATTTTTCCGGTCCCAGCGAGATTTATCGAAAAATTGTTGAACATAAATCAGATGACTTTTACGAATCAGGGCAGCCATTAAATTAATTGCAGTTCTTACTCGTGCTGCCAAAAACTGTAAATAACTCAGAATGTTTTATTTAAACAATGACATCATCTACTCGGTGAGATGGTTAGATGATCTACCTATTAGGTGCGTTCATGATAGGCTAGCAAATTGGGTTTGTCAGTAAGAAAAGCCACATAAGTCTCCTTTTCGACGAGCGGACAAATTTTCAAAATATTTTCTAGGTAATATGCATAAAACAAAAAATATTCATTACCAATTGCAAACTAGCTGAAAATAGTTAACTGGAATTGGAAAAACTGACCAAATGCATGTCAGGCCATGCTCAGTGTAGGGTTCCGTATTTATTCAATGTATGGACCTAATATTTCTGATTTTTTTCACAGGGGGACACAATGTTTTTAAATTTTAGAGCGATTATCACCGAAAATAATGACTTAAAAGGAAAAACTTTATTTTAGGATCCGTATTCTTTTAAAAAATACGGATTTCGCGGCAGATTTGGTCGTGTGGTGATGGCAGTAAGAATACATTTGTGACCACCCCAACTCCTCCTGCGGGTATCGTAAGAGTCGACTAAGGGATTGAAGTCTCACTGACCATTATTTGATAAAAGAGTGATGATGGGCAGCAGCGTCATTATAGTGGACACATTACTGCGATCGCCAATCCGCTTGCCCAGCGTGGCGATTATGGGCATTTATTTACTAATGCGTTCATACGCATAATTAAAAAGAGAGGCCTAGGTCCAGCAGTGGACTATCATAGGCTGATGATGCTTTCAAAATGCCCATTCATCGATACCTAACACGATAACATTTCATAAAATAAAAGGTCATGCTCACTTTACGTGGTTCCCGAAAAACAATTTGGAATGACCAATAAAAAAATTGGTTGCGCAGCAGCTAACGCCCACACCAAACCTTGTTTCCAATATTTATAGAAATCGTACAATCGCCAACACAATCCGTTGCCGTCTGTACCATTTGCCAACAGTGAACTGACCATTCGTGCACTTTATCCCATCGTAATAAGAGTCACAATTGGTCAATTATAAGAGTTGGCGTTTGTGCGAAAACCGAGCAAGCTGTGTTTAATACGGTTTCTCTTTAATCAGGAGTGGCAGACAAATAGGCTTCGACGGAGGCTCTCTGGGGATGCTGGGATTCGCGGATGCTTTGTAAGCTGCGGTCTAAATGTATGTATTACAATTGTCAAGAAAAGATTGTAGGCTTATTCCGATCAATCAGATTAGGTAATCTGTTTTAGTGTCCTCATTCTCAAAGACTATTATTTTATACTGATTATGTTTGTAAAAGTATGACTTAAAACGGCATATTCGTCGGCTGACAAGCAAAACTCACTATAAAAACTGTCACTACTCTTAGCAACCTCTTATGTCAGTATTAAATCAGAACTGAGATAGGAGCTTTATTTCGAGTAGGTATTTGTTACTTAGTGAGTTATGCTTGTCAGCTGACGATATTTACCATGTAAATTGTGATTATTGAGCATTCGATATTTCGACTCTGTTGCAAATGCCATCTTCATGGAGTAACCTATTTATTTATATATATATTAGTCAGCACACGAACAAAAGATACGCGATATGGGTAAATAAAAAAGAGACTCGGCGATACTCACCCAGCTATCACCGCTGGGCGAGTATCGCCGTGTCTCTTTTATTTACACGGGAGTGCGTGTTTTTTGTTCGTGTTTATAGCCCACAGTTCATAGCTTAGTAGCTCGCGGTGAGATCAGTGCCTTAATATCCCGTTTTATGTCATACTAATAATGTAAATGACCATGTTAGCTTAAAAACTTATAATGTTTATAAAACTTTGATGTATAAAGGTAATAATTATAATAATTATGTGCTTACTGACTTACAAACTGTGTTTTAAATATATACCTATTTTTTATTTCAATATGCACATTGCACAGTCTCAGCTAGGGCCGGCCGCAACACGATGCTAGACGAAGAAGTCTCAAAAAATTGTGGTATTAACCAGCTAAACCGAGGTCAGTTGCTTAACCCGAAATTGTCCAAGTGAGGCTAAATCATAATGATGTTTGTTTTTCATCCAAAATGAATGGTTAGAGTATCTCGTAATTCTCGAGGGCACCTTGTATATAAACTAAGGATTAGGTGAATTACGCCACTGACGTGAGGAGCTCTTAATAGTAGAAGACTATGTGTATGAGATTTAGTCTAATATAACTAATCAAATATTTATTTAGTTCTAAAATGCTTAAAAAAACACTCAGAATACTAAAAGCTAATTATGAAAGAAATAAATTAACTCACCTAGGTTGTTTAAATATTTATAGTCACTTTATTTTATGATTTATATGTGAAATAAAGTTGTCATCATTTATTTTGTAAGCAAGGTTATGCCGCTCACGCCAATCTTAAAAATCATACTTAGTCGATCGAAATGACGAACAATATAATAAAATTTGGTATTTAAAATAATTAAATAATTCTCAATCCGAGTTATTTGTGTAAGATGTCCTAAATATAATATATATGTAGTATATAAATAGTGACTAATATAATATATATGTATATATATTTTATGTGACGAAAGTGGACAACTGAGCTCTCAACCCACCTGATGGAAAGCAGGAACTGAGGCCCATGGACATAGTGACCAAAAAATCGCCTATGCGCTGCCTACCTAGTGCTTTAGTGACCCAACTAGCAAAGAAGTCATATAAATCAAGAGTTATACGACCTTTAGCCATATAAGAGTTTTATAGTCGTTTTTAGTTAACCTGTTAGTCAAATAAACGTTATAAATTTGATAGTTTAGTCGTCCGACCAAATAGTCTAATTACTGTGGTAAATAAACGTTTTTGCGACTTAATTATACAACAATCATGTAGAGGTTTTAAAGAAAACGTTTACTTAATGATGTTCAAAGTTGTATAAACGTTTTCGTCTTATAAAGGGTTTTGAAAATCAGAACCGTACGCAATATAATATTTACGCAAAATAAGGTCATTTTTACAACGTCCACATAATTTTATTGTTGTATAAGTGATATCATAAAACCTTATCTCGACAGTTATATAGCGGTATTGAGGGTAACTTCAATATGACAAAAAGATATCAGCGGGACTGTTATCTACCTTTTATTCAACAGTTGGTTATATTAACGTCAAACAAAAACTTTGAAAAACCTTTAGTTGTTGCCGAACCCGTTATATTCCTTTTATTAAACTTTATGTTTTTAAATTGATTTTAAGTTACGGTTATAAAACATCGTGCAATTTAAAGTCGATTTGAAATTAATATTATAAAACATCAGTCGCTATTTCGTGAGCATCACAGTACTATTTAAAAGAAAAAAAACATGGACATTACATCGTGGAAACGGTACAAACAAAGTGGCGGACTAGTAATGGCGGCTTAGTAATGACGGACAATTTGTAGTCGTTATAAAAACCTTTACTTAAGATAAAGTTATATTGTAGTCGTATAAGTATAAATCCATGACTTGTTCCAAAATGGCTAACCTTAATCATAATAAAATATGAAGAAATATTGTTATACATTATAATTATTTCGAATATATTAAGAGCGTGACAGCAAAAAACTGTATATCATCATAAACTTTAACGGTAAAGTGACCTTCCCATACGAATTCAGCTCACGCCAAATGTGCAAACGCTCAATATATAGAACAATAATTTCTATTACAAAACTTATAAAATTACCTTGTATTATTTTTCCGTACACTTTTTTGTCACACACACACCAAGTTTTGCACGTATCTAAAATAAATGTCAGAAGCAGTTTTATAAATAAAACTTAAAAACCGGCCAAGTGCGAGTCGGACTCGCGCACGAAGGGTTCCGTACCAATATCAATTTATCATTAAAAAAATACAGTTAAATCAACCTACCTCAAAAACCATAAGAGATAATTTAATCAAACTAAAAATCGTTGATAGAGTTTATTAATCTGCGTAACATATTTTTTTTTTAGAATTTTATATCGCGTAGTTTTAAAAATAGAGGGAGGGGACACATTTTTCAGACTTTGAGAGCTGATATCTCGAAAACGATTTGCTTAAATAACAATAAGATTTATAAAACTTCATACCATTTTCAAAGACCTTTCTATTAATACCCCACACGCTTATATACAACTAAAATTTTTTTTCTATCCTTCAGTTACATGTATGGAGGGCCCCCACCCCAATGGTTTTTTTTACAATTTAGTATCATAATCCTGTAGCGGTTCATACAACACATATCCTAACCAAATTTCATTACTGTAGCATTGATAGTTTCCGAGTAAATCGGCTGTGACAGACGGACAGACGGACAGACGGACAGACGGACATGACGAATCTATAAGGGTTCCGTTTTGCCATTTTGGCTACGGAACCCTAAAAACATTTACGTAACTTAAGAGTCCGATAAGCAATGAGTAAGCGTTACGCTAAACCTTCTATAAAACAAAATGGTCAGTTATAAAACATTTATTTGATATTTAGGTCGCGTTAAGGTTTTTGTTGTACTCTTTATACAACGTTTTGGTCATTCCTTAATCGTTACAATACGCTTAATAAACGATGTAAGTCGCCATGCAAACCTTTATCTAACCTTTATCTCACCAATAAGTCTTATAATTTGCGCCACTTTCGCCTTTTATAACCGTTTACCTTACGTTTATATGACCAACCAATTTAGACTAGAAGTTATATGCAAAACGTTGTCTCAACTTCTATATGACTATATTTTGCTAGTTGGGGAGTGATAAATTCAGATTTTTGGTCCGTTCACATACTTGACATACAAACATAACCCTTTGTTCATATAAACGTTCCCTAACTTAGCAAGCCGCTAAGAATTGTTTCTCCCTTTCGCTCTTATCAACATGTCTATAAGATAGAAAGCGGCTTGTTAACACTTTGAGCGCCGAGAACTCCCGAGGGGAGTTCTGTTTGGGAGGTCCATTTTCGCTACAAAGCGGAAAAATCACGGGATCGGCTACGGGCGTAGCGCGTAGCACTCGTCCACAAAGAAAGTGTAAAGTTAGCAGACGTTTTATGTTATGAATAAGCCGGATGGTGAGATTGGTGAATGACATTTTCGAAGCGTTTGCAAAAAAAAAATCTTTTATAATAATGTGTTGACAATTTTGTTTTAAGATATAAATACAATCTGTAGCGATGGAATTTCGCTCCGACGAAATGTTTTATGTAGGTGCGGAAGAAGAATGATTTAATTCCAGGTTTTATGGGCACAATAAAATTTTGTGCGATAAAATGTCACGCGAAGCGTAATTTCGCGGCATCAAACAACGAATTTAAATCACTCCAACTTGACATTAAATAAATATAGAAATAAGTGTTTAAAGTAATAACCGTGTCGAAGGAATTATTCTCTCCTAATTAGAAGGTTAACTATGCATTTTTCAATAAACCGATGCATACTTTGAAAGGTTGATGTAACAGGCCACACATAAAACCGTTTTGTTTATTAACAAATATTCTATTAATATTATATCAGCATTTATTACAGTAGTCATTCCCAACTAGCAAAATATAGTCATATAGAAGTTGAGACAACGTTTTGCATATAACTTGTAGTCCTGTTTGGTTGGTCATATAAACGTAAGGTAAACGGTTATAAAAGGCGAAAGTGGCGCAAATTATAAGACTTATTGGTGAGATAAAGGTTAAATAAAGGTTTGCATGGCGACTTAAATCGTTTATTAAAGGTATTATAACGATTAAGGAATGACCAAAACGTTGTATAAAGAGTACAACAAAAACCTTTACGCGACCTAAATATCAAATAAATGTTTTATACCTGACCATTTTGTTTTATAGAAGGTGTTGAGTACAGCGTACCCAGCATTGCCTATCGGCAGCTCCAGTTGGCAGAGCTCGGATACACGTAGGCCGGTCTACTGATGAGGAGGGCTGGAGCGGCAGGAGGGCTTTTTCCGATTAATAGGCAGGTTCCATTTTTCTTCCTTTTATTGTTCCTCTCTTGGTGGAGGTCAGCTTGACACTGCTCCATACAAAACGCGTCGCGTATATATACATCACTGGCTGTGATTTTCAGCCAATCGTAAAAACATGTCGACCAATCAAAAGGCAGCGTATTTCTGTTTCATGAAATCTAAGTCTGTTCCGTTCACTAATTCTATTGGTTCGAAAATACTGCGCGTTGATTGGTGGACTTCACATTGTTCGATTTATACTAGCCTACTTTCGCTAAGTTCTAAATACATTCACCTAATTTTAATTAATCCATGCCGTAATGTTTACAATCATTGTTTGTAAATAAATACTACACGTGGTTATCCAACGTTTACAACAAAAACACATGCGGAGTTGTTTACATTCTAAACAATAGACGCTCGGATCTTTCTATTGTTCTCGGTTTACCTGCAATGTTTTGGGTTAAAACCTTTATTTTAAACATTGCGTTGGGTTATTGACCCAGGGGTCCATTGTATCATTTGAATAGATAACTGACCTATATTTAACGGGTTATACAGTTACATTTCTTACGTAAATTAAGTTCTGGCGAGGTATCGAATGGTTCATACATAGTACAAAATGCGACATTTTAAATCTTATACGCTAAGTTCAGGCGATTAATATCAGCCAATAGGCGACTTCTAGGTTCGGTTCATACATTTGCGTTCATGAAATTACTTATACATTACTGATTACTTATATCTAACTTAATTACGTGAGGATCATTTATTTACATGATTTATCTTATTCCTAGGCGTTCATTGGTCGTGACGTCGTGTCGCTAACATTAGTCCTCCTCCGTCGCAAGACGCCATGTTGCATGGGTAGGCGACACGATCACGGAGTCGTCGTTGATGCGGTCGTCGGGCTCTGGGGGGCAGCGCAGCTCTGCGTCTCGCCGGCTGGCACCACGACGGCTATTTTGCAGGTGGGGCGCCGCATTACGCCATGCAGGGTCTTGACGTCAGCGGAGCGTGTTCTGCCGTCTGGTCCACGGTGTGTAGCTACGACGATCCCTTTCGGCCACGTGTTGCGAGGGCCGTTAGGGTCCGCGATGATCACGATGTCTCCCGGCTGGATCTGACGCCCGCCGCTGGCTGAAGAACCGCGGGGTGCTAGTAGCGGGTAGACTTCTTTGACCCATCGCGACCAGAAGTGGTCGGCGAGGGCTTGGGCTGTTCTCCACTTCTTGTTGTCATCTTCTTCACAGGGTCCCAGTATAGGAAGATTGGCAGCTCGCAGTAACAAGAAGTGATTCGGTGTTAAAGTCTCAGGCGCGTTCGGGTCCACTGAGACATGTGTAAGTGGTCGTTGGTTCACTATATATTCTACTTCGGCCAATACGGTGTTGAATATCTCCTCTCGTGGCGCCTTGGTGTGTAGAGTGTACGCCATTGCTGATTTGATGGTGCGTACCATCCTCTCCCACGCTCCTCCGGCAGATGGGTTACCAGGCGGGATGAACTTCCACTCCATCCGTTGTTGTAGACCGTAGGCTCGAAGTATAGGTAGCCACTCCTTATGGGCTTCTTGGAGTTCAATGGCCGACGCTCTGAAGTTCGTTGCGTTATCTGAATACATAACGCGGGGCCACCCACGTCGCGCCGCGAATCGGCGTAACGCGAGTAGCGCGCTGTCGGCGGAGAGGCTGTGCACGGATTCCAGGTGCACCGCTCGTGTTGTGAGACAGGTATAGAGAGCGATCCATCTCTTCTCTCTTCTGCGTCCGATGGTGACATATACAGGGCCCGCATAGTCCACGGCTGCGCAGGTAAACGGTCGTTCGTATGCCGTTGTTCGTTCAGGCGGTAGATCTCCATGCGGCTGTACGCGTGGCGTCGCTCGGCGTAATATGCAGATTGCGCAAGTTCGGGCGATGGACTTTACGACGGGTCGCAGGTGCAGAATCCAGTATTTCTGTCTCAGCTCGTTCACGATCGCTTCGTTGTGTATATGCGCTGATTTCCTGTGTGTATGTGCGATCAGTAAGCGCGTATACACATCCCGTCCGTCAAGTATAACGGGGCTTGATGCAGTGTATTGAACTGGAGCGTTTCCTAGACGAGTCTTCATTTTCAACAAACCATCGCGGTCGATTTCAGGTGCTAATTGATATAACCTCGATCTTTTATCAATTTCTTCGCCGCGGCTGAGTGCTCGTAGTTCGTCAGGAAAGCTTCGACGTTGACTATTTTGTTGCCACATATGTTCCGCTCGATGTATGTGTGCAAGTTCTAATCTCTTCGTTCGGTCGCGACTTCGCAGCTTTTCTATAAATAGCAACACATAGGCTGTGCTATTAATGAGGCGTTCGTAACTGCTGAAGCGGTTGATGTCTGGTAATACTGATGCTGGGTCTCGTTCTGTTCGTGTAGCATGAGTCATAGCGGTCTTGATGTTCTTGCGTTCCGGTAGGTTCTCTCTTTCAGTAGCGGTGACGTCGTTCGGGTTCTGTGGCCAATCTCGTTCGGGTAACCGCAGAAATGCCGGTCCTTGGTACCACCGATCGTCGATGGTGATGCGCTGGCTCGGTTTACAGCGCGTTCCATCGTCCGCCACGTTGAAATTAGTCGGCAACCATCTCCACGATTGTCGGCTTGTAAGTTCGGCGATCTCGGCTATGCGGTGACTGACAAACGGTCGATATTGTCGTGCGTCATCCCGTAGCCATGACAACGTAGTTTTTGAATCCGTCCAGTATGTGATGTCATCTGCAGTGTAGCGCTGTTCTTTCAGGATAGTTTGAGCGAGGCGCGCGGCGATCAAAGCAGCGCTCAGCTCCATCCTTGGCACCGATAATATCTTTAATGGTGCGACTCGCGTTCGACTTGCGGCTAAGCTGACGTGCACGTCGTTTCCGACTTCAGTGCGCCAGTAGGCCACGGCGCAGTAGGCTTCGGTACTTGCGTCGGAGAAAACGTGCAGCGTTCGACGTGTCGGATCCCTCGGCGAGTCGTACTGACGAGGTATTCTTAGTTCGGCGATGTATTTCAGGGCTTTCAGCCACTGAAAAAATGCTTCGGTGTCTTCTCGTTCTAATTCTTGATCCCAGTGCGTGCCCTTCGCCCAGACACGCTGTAGCAAGATCTTAGCGCTGATCACATACTGCGCGATGAGTCCTAGCGGGTCGTAGACAGACATAACTGTAGATAGGACTTGTCTCTTCGTTGGCGCTCGATCGCAGTTCTTGATGTTCTCTGGCACGCGTAGTAGCTTCGTGTTAAAGCTAAGCGTGTCTGTGCTAGGGTCCCACACCATGCCTAGCACCTTCTGTGATTTTTCGCCTAGCATCGTCGTAGGTTCGCTTGATCGCAGTTCGTTCGGTAGTTCTTCGATCAATTGACGATTGTTGCTAGCGAAGCCTCGCAGGTTGAATCCTCCCTCGGCGTGTGACTCGCGTACTTGCTTGACGATTCGATGCAAGTCCTCCTCGGTTTCATAGCTAGCCACGTAGTCGTCCATGTAGTGGTTGTTCTTAATATCATAGACTGCCTCGGGGTATCTCGTTCGGTTGTCTTCGGCGTTCTTGTTGCGTACAAGATGTGCTAAACATGGGCTGCTCACGCATCCGAACAGCACTCGTGTTAACTTGTAGATGTGCGGCGTGCGGTCTCGTTCGTTATTCCTCCATAGGAATAGCTGGCTGGCTTGATCTTCGTGCTTCAGATGTATTCGCATGAACATATCTTGAATGTCCGCTGTCACGGCGAATGGATTCTCTCTGAAGCGCAGCAATATTCCCAGCAGGCTCTGAAGAAGGTCTGGACCGCAGAGAATGAAGTCGTTGAGACAAAACCCTTGACATTTTGCCGCAGCATCGAAGACAGCACGCATTTTTTGCTTCTGTAGGTTAACTACAGGAAAATGCGGTAGATAAAAGGTAAGATCGCTGACTGGCGGCTCGTTCAAACGTACGGCGTAACCCTTTTCGATTAAAGCTCTTATTTGCTTGCAGTAATCTTCGGCGAACTTTGGGTCGCGTCTCATTCGCGATTCAAGGTTCAATAACCGCGAATGCGCCGTAGTGTAGCTGGCCGGTAGTTTGACGTCATCTGTAGCCCACAGCTGTCCAACTTCATAATGATCTTCATGTTTCACGACGCTCGAATTGAAAAGGTCGACAGCTCGTTGATCCGCGGGCTTGACGTTGTCTTTGCTCGAAACTCCCAAAGCTTCTATCGCCCAGTGTTTCTTTAATTGTTCATCGAGTTCCTGATCTTGTTCTACGCGACAATGCAGTACAACTTGTTCGTTCGTTCTGATTATCTTCGGCCGGAATCCGAAGAAACACCATCCCAAGCGGCAGCGTATGGCGGCGGGATCGAGTTCGCCTGCCATCCTTATCTCGTGCGGTATGCATAGCTGCCAGTGGTCGCCTCCGATGAGCATTTGCGGTACTCCCGTCGTGTAGCATTCATC
>JALPQI010016306.1:0-14791 GCA_025490895.1 Thaumatotibia leucotreta
TAGATTCTATACAATAAAAAATTCACTAGTATCACTACTACAACTTACCTGTAATTGTTCCTGTTTCCATTCATTGTCCGTGGTTTCTTCTGAATCATCAAATTGAGACTTCCATAGAGAAACTAGAGTCAGCGCGCCTCCTTTGGTCACCTAAGTTAAAAAACAATTAATATGATAACAAATTGTGTCACAAGTAATCAAAATGATATACACGGTGTTTTTATTGATTTCCGTAAAATTAAAGGGAAACTTAATTAGGCCAAAATAGACAATTTCTCTAAGAAACGATTGTCTTAACTCTTACTGTTTTTGAGTTATTAAAAAAATAAGTTTAATAACTGAATAAGTGTATTGCAACCTTTATTACATCCTAATGTTACTTATTTTGACATGTGCCGTCAGTCACCTGAGATCTTACACGTATTCTCTAACACTTGCCATTTCAATTATTATGTATGAAAAAGAAAGAAAAAATACGAAATTAACATAATCTGATATACCAGGCAACTTTTATTAATGTGCTAAGTCCAATTTAACGGAATAAAAAAAAACCCCTATATTTCCGGTCGTTTTCGAATAGTTGTGAATAATATTTTTTTTTGGGTCAATGAGGGCAATTACAATACAATAACTCTATATTGCAACTCAAAGACAAATACAAAACAGCCAGAGTAAGATCTACCAGAGTATAACCAGAGTAGATACGCGAAAATGGTCTTGCAAGACCTTACCTTGATTTTAAATTAATGAAGATAGGCGTTAACAGATTTTGGAAAAAACATACGGGGTGCGTTAAAATGGTCATATTCTCATTTTTGACAAACATTTTTTGGTGCCAGTTATTTTTGAGAGCTCAGAAAGCTACGATATATCTGATGGCGACTGTACACACTTTTTAAGATCGGCTTAAATATCTGATAATCAACTACTGATCCACAAGTATTGGCATACGCCGAGTAGCATCATTTTGGTGTTGTTTTTAGATTAAAATTAACTTAATTTTTTCACTAACGTCCAAATTAGCGTTGAAAATGTCTGAAAAAATCAAATTGTTTTTTTCGGGAATGTATGAAAATTTCGTTTTTTTCCGTTTTTTTTTCGGTTTTTTACAGAAATAATCAATGTCACTGTCACTGTCACTCCTTGCCATCTGTTTCAATTGATTTTTCCTCGGTGACATCGCGGTCCTGGTATAAGTGAAAATTAGACCTAATTCTCCTAGGTTTAGAGTTGAAAATTAAAGTGGAAATTTTCATTATTTTTTTCTTAAAAATCCGGAAAAAAAAACTGGAAAGAAACGGGATTTAATCCGGAAATTTTCAACGCTAGTCCAAATTACGAATATACAGGGTGAGAGTACCGTGACGTACCTGTTGTAAGGCAGATACGTTTTCATCGTCCATTACTGCGAATTGTGTATAGCTCTGGTCCGCTCGGGCACGTGCCGTTCTACGTGTGCCTATAACAAAAATAATAATTTAAATTAAGCTCTATTATTAATACAGGGTGTAAGTCTAATACGGGCGAAGCTCTTAACGGGTGTTAGTTTACGACATAATAAGTACATTCAAATAACTTTTACTTAAAATGATAGCAACAAAATTTTCCATACTAAATAATTCGGCGCGCAATGTAGAGCAACATACGCGAGTTAAAGACTCGATGACAGCTAATTTCAAAAGCAGGTGACATAACTGCCATAACAACAATAACAAATGTTCGTACCTACATTGCTGCTCCGATAATCTTAAAAAAATTCTGTGGGGTCATAATTGAGAGTAACTTTTAAAAAACCTTGTAATCCATGATTACACTAATGAATCCCATGCCTGGTTTAATTGATCGCCCGTATTAGACTTACACACTGTATAACACATACCGGGTGGCCCATTCAAATCGGTCAGTATGGGAAAGTCTGAAACTATAAGACATAAGAAGATTTGTTCTTAGGAATCATGTCATTGATTTTGATAATAAGGAAACTGCGCTGATGAATACGAAAAAAAAAATTTTGTTTCTTAACATTTACACAATAAACACCTAGTAAAATAAATTTAAGTACGTGAAAACAATGAATTCCATTCATTTTAGACATCATGTTTCTTAGAGACATTTACTGCTTAAGACCTACTAAACGATATCGGAATAGAAATAGTGTATGTTTATTTTTTCAAAACAACCGGGTTCGATTCCCTGGCTGGGTACAGTTTATTTTTCAAATGTATGAATGCAGTTTTTCTTTTTATCAAAATCGATGACATGGTTCCTAAGAACAAATCTTCGTATGTCTTATAGTTTGAGTCTTTCCCATACTGACCGATTTGAATGGGCCACACTGTATAATAAGCATATTTAAGTCCACTGCTGGACATAGGCTTCTCCTATTAACTTGGACGCATAAAGGGTGACTGCAGAAGGTGAAGATTGCAGGAGTCCACTGACTGAGGGTGGCACGACCGGTGATTGTGGCAATCTTTGGGGGAGGCCTATATTCAGCAGTGGACGTATTTCGGCTGATGATGATGGACGCATTAGGAGGTAATACCCATAAAAATGCGAATTGGTTTTTAACTGTAATGTTATGTTTCAATAAAATAAATAATCGTCACGCTGGGCATTTACCTCTTTTGAAATGCGTGTCTGAGTGTACACTGTCTACGTCGGCTAAGATTCTAGGGCTGACCGCTTCACCTGTAAAAAATAAGGTTGACTGTAGATATACAGTGGCAGATATACACAAGGTAAGAATCGAATGAAAAGAGTGATCATTTAAAGCTTTTATATAAAAATAGTTTATAATATTTATATAAAATTCTAAACTAGTATAAAAATGATTGAAATGTAATAGTATATTGTGTATCGAAGGCAGTAAGAAGAAAAGAAAGACTGTACATTTAAGCTCAAGCTGGAAGTTGATAATAAACAAAAGATATTATTTTATTTTTTATTTAGTGTTTCATTCTTGTCAGCCTCCGTAGCCTAGTTGTTAGTGACCCTGCCTACGAAGCTGGAGGTTCCGGGTTCGAATCCCGGCGAGGGCATTATTTGTGTATTTATTTATCACAAATATTTGTTCCTTGGTCATGGCTGTCTATGTATTTAAGTATATATATGTATGTATCTATTGTATATAACGTCGCCTGGTACCCACATCACAAGCCTTCATTGAGCTTACCGTGGGACTAGGTCGATTTGTGTAAGATGTCCCAAGATATTTATTTACTATTATTATTATTTATTTTTATTCTGTAAAGACTCAAAATCTCCTAAAAGTCATAACTTCCAAGAAAGATATGTAAGAGCATGTAATTTAATCACTTCAATCACTTCATCAAAAAATCATTCAATTTTCATGGAACGAACATATCATTAAAACTAAACAAAATTCGGAAACATTCAAATAAAGCTATCGTTCAATTTGTGAATGAATTTCGAAGCAGATAGTCCGTGGGCTAGTCGGTCTGAAATTAGAAAACGGTATAATTTGGGGGTACCAAGTGTCCTTTTTACAGTAGTTAGACATATTCATAAGGATGTTAAAAAAGTATGATAGACATCTCAAAGTGGTAGCTAATAGACATACGGGCTATTTCAAGATTTCCGTTGTATGACAGGTATGGTTAAAATTAGGAGGTACAAATTTTCCTTTTCACGGCTGTTAGGTAAGCTTATTAAAGCGTCAAAAAGCAAGATTGCCATTTATAAGTGCTACCTAACAAAAATGGGGGCCAATCAAAGATGATGGATCTCAAGTTTTACAAAATCAAGTATATCTCGAGAACACATAAAAAATATACAATTGGCGGACTTAATGCCTTAACTTGTTGGCGGTATTAAAAAAAAGACCAGTTCAAGAGATTCAATTTTAAAGGCCTTAAAGGCCGGCAACGCATTTGCGACGCCTTTGGTGTTGCGGATGTCCATGGGCGACGTTAATCGCTTTCCATCAGGCGATTCGTCTGTTCGTTTGCCACCTATAGCATAAAAAAAAAAAACTTGAGATCCACCATCTTTGATTGGCCCCCATTTTTGTTAGGTAGCACTTATAAATGGCAATCTTGCATTTTTGACGTTTTTATAAGCTTACCTAATAGCCGTGAAAAGGAAAATTTGTACCTCCTAATTTTAACCATACCTGTCATACAACGGAAATCTTGATATGTCTAACTACTGTAAAAAGGACACTTGGTACCCCCAAATTATACCGTTTTCTAATTTCAGGCCGACTAGCCCACGGACTAAGAGATATGTTTTTGTTATAACCCCATTACGGTGAAAGAAAACATCGTGAGGAAACCTGCATATCCCTGCGAAAAAATTCAGGGGTGTATGTGAAGTCCCCAACAAGTACCGGGCCAGCGTTGGGACTACGCAAAATAGGCACGTTTGATGTCGAGTTGCGGAAAAAAATGGCCAAAATACAAATTCCAAAAAATAACCCCCTTATTCATAAACGTTTCCTAATTTAGCAAAACGATCTCGTTTGTCCATTTCAGTCGTATCAATATATCTGTCTATAAGACCGAAAGGGACAAACGGTACTTATGGGCTTGCTGAGAGTTGTTTGTCACTGAAGAGTTGCAACTGTATACTGATTTAAACTTTCACGATTATGACCCGTTTGTCTTTAAAATATGAGTTGCAACTGATTTCAATAGATATACCGTGGTCAATTACAGTTTATGAATCTACCATTTGGTTTGAAAAATGCACCCTTTTACTTTTTCCCACTTCTGAAAATCTTAAAACCATACATTCATTTCCTCGTAACTTAGCAATTCGATAAGTATCGTTTGTCCCTTTCGGTCTAAGCAATATGTTCATACGACCGAAAGATGCAAACGATACTTATGGGCGTGCTAATTTAGGAGGTCGCAGAGTCTTAGCTAGACAGATGTTGTTTGTCACTGAAGAGTTGAAACTGCTTTCATAGACATACCGTGGTCAATTAAAGTTTATGAATCTACCATTTGGTCTGAAAAATGCACCCTGTTCGTCCCACTTCTGAAAATCTTAAAATAATACACCTTCATTTATAAATGTCTCCTAACTTAGCAAGCCGTTTAGTATCGGTCTAATTAATATATCTAATTAATAAAAGAGACACGGCGATACTCGCCCGGCGGTGATAGCTGATAGCCGGGCGAGTATCGCCGTGTCTCTTTTATTTACACGGGAGTGCGTATCTTTTGTTCGTGTTTATAGCCGATAGTTCATAGCTTAGTAGCTCGCGGTGAGACCAGTGCCTAAGACCGAAAGGAACTAACTATACTTAGCGGCTTGTTAAATTAGGAGACATTTATGAATTACGGGGTAAGACTATCATATACAATTAACGATGTACATTTTAAACAACAAATACCTGGGTTGGTAGCGGGCGTATGTTCTTGATGAGCCAGTTCTTGCACGCAACATGGCGGCGCCGTCACTACTCGCAGACGAGCAAGTGTGGGGCCTCCTGAACGAAATATCCTTCGTTATAAGCATTGATTTAGAGTATATAAGTGGATCCCCAAACAGCTCAAAAAAATGGCCCCAAAAAATGGGCTGCAGAAGTAAATATTGCGGCCCTTTTGCTCCGCTATTCAGTTCTGACAGTTGACATTTAGTCACCTTACGGTATAGCATCATTATTCCTTAAACATAAAAAGTTTCTACTATTTTGCGGTGTTGTTCGCAAATTTGACACTTATTGCTCACTTAACAAAGTTTTTTATTCTTTGAGTTTTTTTTATTATAGTTTATTGTAAGTTAGCGTTATTAGCTTCAACTGAAACATGATAGAAATGACTTTTAGTGCCACTTTTCTTGGTTTTTTTGTTTGGCTCTGTGCGTCCATTTATTATTTAATGTCATTGGTTATAAGCACAGATGTCATATATACCATAGATCAAGCAAACGTATCTACTTAGCGTGTCAAATGAACTCAGTAAAATCCACTGAGTTGTCCGTCTTTAATCGCAGCTTGCAGCTTTCGGGCGTCAAATTTTGTAAATTGAAGTGAACGAAAACATTAATAATGCCTCCTTAAGTAATATTAATTGCAACAACATAAAAAAATATGAATACTCAAGGGCCTGCGACATATTTAAAATCATAGGCAAGTAACAACCTTCAGTACAAAATCTGACACGCTCGGCCGCCATACAAATGAATGAACTTGTTTCTTCTATCCAAATCTAATTCTGTGGTTATAAGCAATGCTCGGCGGGGGTGAGCTTTGATTATAAGACTTATGCTGCGTGTTACCAAATTTTTATTCGAAGAAAAATTTATCGGATACTAGTGTCAAATTGCTATGGAGTTTTGACATTACTGTCTGAGAGTAAGCGTTATTCTTCGAATGAAAGTTTGGTCAAATCGACCCTTATAAGGGCACTTTTATTTTAAGTGGGTGAATCACAGAATTAGATTTGGATAGTTGAAACAAGTTCATTCATTTGTATGGCGGCCGAGCGTGTCAGATTTTGTACTGAAGTTGTTACTTGCCTATGATTTAAATATTGTATATCAGTCCCTTGAGTATTCATATTTTTTTGTGTTGTTGCAATTAATATTACTTAAGGAGGCATTATTAATGTTTTTGTTCACTTCAACTTACAAAATTTGACGCCCGAAAGCTGCAAGTTGCGATTAAAGACGGACAACTCAGTGGATTTCACTGACTTCATTTGACACGCTAAGTAGATACGTTTGCTTGATCTATGGTATACAGGGTGTTTTTTTTTCGACCGTTCAAATTCTACGTAGTGAATGTGTAGGTCATACTGACCAACTTTTACTATGGGGATAAAGTCGAAATCGCGAAAAAAAAATCAGCTGTTTCATACAAATTGGCGGCATTACGCCGGCCGAAATGTATGAAACAGCTGATTTTTTTTTCGCGATTTCGACTTTGTCCCCATAGTAAAAGTTGGTCAGTATGACCTACACATTCACTACGTGGAATTTGAACGGTCGAAAAAAAAACACCCTGTATATGACATCTGTGGGGTGAATCAACTTTTTTGTCGGTTATTGCCATGGTTACGGTCACGCCGGTTTTATGCAAAATCAAGCTACTTAAACTATGCATACATACATTTTTCTGGTGTTACTAAGCTCTTTCCTTAATGGGCCACCTACAGACATGCACTACTTGCATGTTTGCATAGTTTAAGTAGCATAATTTTGCATAAAACCAGGGTGACTCAGGCGACCGTAACCATGGCAATAACAGACAGAAAAAAGTTGATTCACCCAAATATATCATTATTATAATCAATGGATGTCGTATATCAAAGTAAAATAGACCAAGATTTCTTTGGTATACATATTATGTCATCCAATATTTATAATTTATATAGGGTGAATTGCTAGTAACTGGCCACCTTATAAAAAAAAACTATGTACTTATAATTAGAATTCATTTTGGAAGAAGGAGAGTGATTGACATTGACATGACACTTCGTTTTAACTATAAGCACATAGAGTTCATTTTTATATATGGTGTCCAGTTACTGGAGAGTGGCCAGTTACTAGCAATTTACCCTAGTATTAAGTAGTATATTATACAGGGTGTTTGGGATAACGATGTAGGAATTTCTGGAGGTGGTAAAGGAGACTAATAGGAAGAGTTTGAACCCTTTTTACCTTAGTCCAATATGTGACATTTTTTTTTAATCACGTTTTTCAAAATGTTTAGTTTAATACCAAAAATTATTTTTTTAAGTAAAAAAGATAAATTTAAAACAAAAAATGCAATAAATAGCATTGTTTTTTTTATAATTAACATAACAATTAGTTGAGTAATAAATAAAAAAAATTGAACTCCCACTTGCCACACACAACATGTTTTTAAATAATTTTTCTAGTTCATCATTACTGATTTTTACAGTAAATTAAACTTTATCGGCCGTGAAAAAAAAGTAGTCGGGATATGAGTCTTCCTATTCGTGTAAAAACATGCTTGATTTTCTAGGTTTTGATTACAAAAAAAAAGTACAACCAAATAGCAAGTAGTTTAAAACTTATCGTCGATCAATTGTTGAACGCCATCACCAAACAAAATAAGTTTCTTTTAGTTAGTTGGCAAGTGCGAGTTTATTTAAAAAAAAAACTGTCACATATTGGACTAAGGTAAATAGGGTTCAAACTGTTCCAATTAGTTTCCTTTACCACCTCCAGAAATTCCTACATCGTTATCCCAAACACCCTGTATATCATTATTATAATGACCCAATATAAGTGGACATACCGGGAGTCTGTCTTGGCTTGCAGGGCGGTACACTCTGCCGTTCAGGTCGCGTGGCCGTTGTTCCTGTGACCACTGAGGTGCTGGTTTCCTGTAAAAACGTAGATTATAAAAATATGTTGATTGTCACTACATCATCATCAGCCTATGATAGTTCACTGCTGGACGTAGGCCTCTCCTATTAACTATGCGTCGTATTAGGAGGTAAATGCCCATAATCGCTGCTGGGCAAGCGGATTGACGATCGCAGTAATGTGTCCACTATGATGACGCTGCCCATCATCAATCTTCTATCAAATAGTGGTCAGTGACAATTCAATCCCTTAGTCGACTCTTACGACACCCGCAGGAGGAGTTGGGGTGGCGACAAATGTATTCTCATTCCCGTCACCACACGGCAAACCATCACTACATCAATAACCAGCAAATAAAAACAGACTTCAACCGATTTCTTCAAGATCCCATCATCAGACCCCGACTTGGTGCCAAAGGGAACATTTCAAGTTTATACAGGTATACCCATCATCATAAAATCAGCCGAAAATCGTCCACTGCTGAACATATGCCTCCCCCAAAGACTGCCATAATAATTGTGGTCCTGCGCCACCCGCCTCGATAAAAATATGTGTAAACTGATTCACGTTTTTCGGAGATATAAATTGCAAATATCGGAAAAATCCTACAGTTTTTTTTCGGGAATTCATGAATCTTTTAGTTTTTAGGGTTTTTCCGTTTCTTTCGGGTTTTTAAAGAAATAATCACAGTCACTGTCACTCCTTCCATCTATTTCAATTGACCTTTCGTAAGTGGAAGAGATGTTTACTAAAATACAAGTAAGAATGGGCTGTACCTTGGCATGTCGATCAGGTGAAGGCGCTGGCGTGGTTCTCGGTTCTGGTTCTTTCTCTACCGCTTGTTTGTCTGTGGTCGACTGTCAACAAATGTAAAATATATTGAAATTATTGTGAAAACACAATAGTAGATTGTGCCACAAGGGACCAAAATGGTATACAGCGTATATATTTGATATAACCGCAAACTTTAGGGGGTCTTAGTATAGGCACTAATTAATATATTTATCGCAAAATTATTTAAAAAAAGCAAACTTTTTTCTTTCATATAAAATAATTCAGCACGCAATGTAAAGCTTTGTTGTTGTTTGTTGACAATAAACATCGTAATATCACAACTGTCACTAGTGATAAGTGTACGCCGTACATTGCTGCTCAAAAAAAAATCAATAATTAATTATGCCATGGCAGTTAACGCTAAATTAATAATTGTCATAAAAGTTAGACTATAATACTTAAATCTACGTCTGGTTACAATATGCGGCTATATTTCATATACGCACTGTATTTCCGACGTGGGCGTATATTGAATCCTGAATGGAGCGACGGGTTTCACAATTGAATCCTGACCGTAGGGAGGAATTCTAAAGTGGAATCCTTAGCGTAATGAAGGATTCAAGCGTTAACGCCCAAGACGAAATAATTTTGATAACGTGTGACACATACTGCTTTTCACACCACCTATGTGGAAAATAAAAGATATATCACATATTTATGCAAATAATCGATTCTGAAGAAATTTTTATCATTTATGAGCATACTGTTTATTTTCATATATCATTGTAATTTTTTAGGCTGGCAATAGAAAGTCCTTGAACAGAAAA
Source organism: Thaumatotibia leucotreta (assembly GCA_025490895.1). NCBI lineage: Eukaryota > Metazoa > Arthropoda > Insecta > Lepidoptera > Tortricidae > Thaumatotibia > Thaumatotibia leucotreta. Next base: position 9,909 of record JALPQI010016306.1, read on the forward strand.
GTGCCACTTTGATCCCTCCCAGCAGGGAAGAAAAGGCCCGTATTCGAATAGGTTGTGTGAAAATCAAATTAAATATATATATTATATTATTTATTTACTAAATATTTTGGACCAAAAAATCAACTTAGATTCCGTCTCCACGCCGTATCTATAGTAGTTAGCATGACATATCCGTTCACGTGTTTGATTGCTTTGAGCGTGTTTTACTCTATCATCTGCCGTATCTATAATTATTACTATAACTTACGTATTCACTGACGTGCATGGGTCACAATTCTTTTCGTTGTCTTGTTTCATATCACTCTGTCACGCTTTTAGTTGCTGTTTCGTCTTAATGTATAAAAAAATATTAATATATTTCATTTTCACGCTAGATTTTAATCCATACATCAGAAATTGAAAACAAAAATGTTTTTGTTCACTTCAACATACAAAATTTGACGCCCGAAAGCTACAAGCTGCGATTAAAGACGATTCGAGACGATAGATTCGAGTTCATTTGACACGCTAAGATACATCATTATCATCTCATACAGAAATCACCACTGCGTCACGTTTTTTAACACTAAATAAGACAACGAAAAGAATTTTAACCCGTATATCTGCCTTTTACTGCATGTCCTTTCTAGCTTGTTTGAGCCTTCATCCGACGTCGTGTATAGTATATACCTACCAGTGGCGGCGCGTGAAAATTTTCGTAGGGCAACTCGGAGCAAAAAACCTTGTCTTTCTATTTCGCTCCACTTTGCGGTGGTGGGCATCATAATGGTTGGCAAGGGAAATTTCGATCCTATTATTCCCAAAATTATGTAACATCAAACAACTCCTTAAGTGTTAGTCGTTTTGCGCGTGATTTTGGGCCGAATTAGTCATACTTCATTTCGCCAAACCCCCTTGTATCCACGCACTTATGGAAAAATATAACTTTTTGTTCAGATTGTAGATGTCGGTCAGCCAAGCATATTTATTATATATATGTATGCCCACTGTGAAGGTGCTGAAAAACCATCCGTTCACTTAACAATCTATTTTTTAATTCTGGTCCACCGACGCGAGAACGGCCTTTTTGTACGATGTACCTTTTATTTAAAAAAAACAGCTTTGAAAAGCATAATATCAGTAGATAATCTACTAGACAACAATCAAAACGAATTAAAGCCACCATCAGAATGATTATTATAAACTAATTTAACCTTAAATCTTAACAACTTATGAAATCCTCACAAAATATTTACCTAACTGCCGCTTAGTATTTGCAACGAACACACTGTATCACACAACCAATACGTATCACACAGTCACGAATCTCACCACAAGCAACTTTATTAGTTAATTTAACTTTATCATCTAAACTTACGAAAAACCGACAATATAAACAACAAACGTAAACACCGAATCTGACCAATCTGAGTGTTGCTATGATATCTATTATTTCTCCGCACGCACAAATCTAACTCTTTAATTTTGTGAAATTAATTCATTTCTAAATCCATGTATAATTTGTAATAAAGTATCCTTATTTTAAAGTATTTTACACTAATAACACCAAAATTTTACAATGATTAGCTAGCCCATTAATTCAATGCAGGTTTTGTAATGGCAATATTGGCAATGCTTAAAGGGCGCGCGCGTAACTCGCCCGGATTCAAATTAGTGAAGTGACGCATACCAAAATAGACCTTACACTGTACATAATAAAGCATCAATTCAAATAACGGAATGTTTCGATAAGCCGGCGATCTACGGCTTACCTAGCGGCCATTTTGCCAGTTCTGTGAATGGGAGTTTGTGAATGTGTGCGTGCGTTTCGATGTCGCGAAGTAGTTTTATGAATGAATAAGATCGGAATAAAAAGCCCACGTCGTACCGGGTTACTTTCCTTTACGCGCTATTATTGGTTGAACTCTTTTCTAGAGATATAGTAGTTCGCATTATTCAATTAAAGGTACAGATGTATTGGTAATGTTACACGAATGTACTAAAATCATAATATTGGATGAGTTTGATAAATGAGGGAAAAATTTAGGGAAGCCGGTGGGAATCGGGTTGTATGGACGCGCCGCCACTGATACCTACCCCCTTATTCATAAACGTTTGCTAACTTAACAAGCCGCTAATAATTGTTTGTCCCTTTTGCTCTTATGGAGACATTGTTAAGACCGAAAGAGACAAACAATTATTAGCGGCTTGTAAGTTAACAAACATTTATGAATAAGGGGGCTAGTTATTACAATCACTATCGTATCCGTGGAGAAGACGTCTGCTTCGAACTTTACTCCCTTGTATCTCCGTGTCTATATGTATATCACAAAGTATCTACAGTTACAAAAATGACTTACGTATCCATTGACATGTTTGTCGGGTTCCGGGTTTAGTAATTAGCATGACATATCCGTTCACGTGTTTCATTGCTTTGAGCCTTTACTCTTGTGTCTCAGTAACCATTATGTATGTCACATCCGCATCCGTACTGTCTTAACTCTATCCGCCGTATTATTACTATAACTTACGTATTCACAGACGTGTATGTGATATGCACCTGCCCAAAAACTTTCGGCCTATTTCCCTGATTCCTGTATTATCAAAGCTTTTTGAATACTTACTCAGCTCTAAAATAATGATGCATTTAAGTTCCAACAACCTGCTAAATAAACAACAATATGCATATCAATCAGGCCGATCAACTACCGACGCAGCTCGCGACGTTATCTCTCGGGTGATGACGCATCTTGAGAATAAGCGGCAGGTGGCAGCAATTTTCTGCGACCTCTCTCGTGCTTTTGAAACGATAAATCACTCGCTCTTACTACAGAAAATAAGTAAATATGGTTTTATAGGCAACTTCCTTGGTACTATCGCCTCATTCCTAAAAAACCGCAAACAGACCACTTGCGTTCTAAACACAAGATCTGAACTAGAACAAATAGGCGGTTGTGCCGTACCACAGGGATCGAGCATGGGAAATAACCTTTTTCTCGCACTCGTTAACGATATCACCTCGGCGTCTCCCGATCTGGAGTATGTAATGTATGCCGACGACACTTGCATTATAGTAGCCGCGGATAGTTACAACATGCTACAACACAAAGTGAGTGTAGCAATGGTTGAGGTGAATAAGTGGTTCTCAGCCAATGGAATGACTCTAAATCTACAAAAGACCAATATCATTCACTTTCAATTAAGAAATACAAAAACTTGCTCCCTAGATATTAGAGTTAATGATGTTTGTGTTCCCCAGGTGGAACAAACAAAGTACTTGGGGTATGTCATAGATTCAGGGGCTAACATGGTCCCCTCATATAGATTATCTTTGCGACTCACTATCGTCGGCCTGCTTTGCCTTGTCCAGACTCGCGCCTAGTCTGTCTCTAGACAACATGAAAAAAGCGTATTACGGCTATTTCCATACAATCTTAATCCAGGGTATAGATCTGTGGGGGACATCCGCAAATCGAGATAAGGCTTTTAAAATTCAAAAGCGAGCGCTACGAATTATCTCCAGAAAACGTTTCGACTACCCTGCCAAGGAACTAGTTAGGAGCCATAAAATACTAACTCTGCCCGCGGTCTATATATTAACAGCATGCCTGTATGTCCGAGCAAATCTCGGGAACTATCGCAAAACCTGTGCCAGAGGTGAAAATGGCCGCAGGCTGCCGTTACTGGTCGCCCCTATACAGCGACTTGCAAAAGTCCGGAAGTCGATCAGTGTAATAGGGCCCAAACTATATAATAAGATCCCCAACGACATAAAATCAGCAGCAACTGACATATTATTTAAGAAAAAACTAAAAATAGTCTTAGTTGATCAAGCCTGTTATTCGGTGGATGATTTTATGGCATAGGTATTAGGAGGCAAATCAATTTTATTTCTTATGTGTTGACATTCCTATTAGTATTATAATTAACTGTAAGAATTTAAGTGAATGTACAACTATTTTTAATGAAATTGTATAATTGAATATGTATTGTTATTTTTCTTTGTTAATGGATGTTTATTAATGTATGAGCTGAACTGAATGTATTTGTAATGAAATTGTGTTAATTAATTATTGAATAATGAATGTTAAGAATGCTAATTATATTAGGATATATTATGTTGATATGACTTGTAAATGTATTTTTACCAATAAATGAACTGAACTGAACTGAACTGAACTGTATGTGTCACAATTTTTTTCGTTGTCTTGTTTTATATCACTCTGTCACGCTTTTAGTTGCTATTTCGTCTCAGTGCATAAAAAAATGCGGTACACTTGTATCTCATTTTCACGCAAGATTTTAATCCATACATCAGAAATTGAAAACAAAATATCATCTCATACAGAAATCACCACTGCGTCACGTTTTTTAGCCACTCACTTGCTTTGATTTTTGCGATAGACTCTATGTCTATGTAAAATAAGAGTGATGACTGATGACATGAAAAGAATTTTGACACGTATATCTGCCTTTTACTGTATGTCTTTTCTAGCTTGTTTGAGCCTGCATCCGACGTCGTGTATAGTATATACCTATTAGTGTATAATAGTTATTACAATCACTATCGTATCTGTGGAGAAGACGTCTGATTCGAACTTTACTCCCTTGTATCTCCGTGTTTATATCTATATCACAAAGTATCTACAGTTACAAAAATGACTTACGTATCCATTGACATGTTTGTCGGGTCCGGGTTTAGTAATTAGCATGACATATCCGTTCACGTGTTTCATTGCTTTGAGCCTTTACTCTTGTCTCAGTGACCGTATGTATGTCACATCCGCATCCGTACTGTCTTAACTCTATCCGCCGTATCTATAATTATTACTATAACTTACGTATCCATTGACGTGTTTGTCGGGTTCCGGACGTTTTTCAAGCTTGTGCGCGAGTAGGGCCGG
>JALPQI010016307.1:0-28299 GCA_025490895.1 Thaumatotibia leucotreta
TATGTTGAGACCTCTAGAACCTTTAAAATAACGTGGTTCGGAACATTCAGGGCAGCGAAGAAGGTTTTCTGACGATGCAGCAGTTTGTGTAGGGCAAGAAAGATTTGCGAAGGGCATCAACAACACTTAAAATAAACCTAAAATAAAAGACTACAAATAGTAATAAAATAAAACAGGCTTAAATTAAAACTTAAAGATAAAAAAAAAAAAACTTAATTAGCCTTAAAAATTATACTATTACAAAAACTACATAAATTACAGCTAATAATTAAGTAAAAAAAGGATATACACAAAACGCATACAAAAAGCTGTCACAAGATGTCCGGTATTCGGGAGCGCACACAAGTTACCACTCGTATTCGTATACAATACACGGCACTGCGGTTTCGGGAGCCTTAAACTGATCTGCCCAGGGTTCGAGCAGCAGGGCAAGACGTGGTTCCGAAGTGTTGGTCAACGGCTTCACAAAGACACGGTCTCCAATTTCACACTTCGTTCCGTATTCGAAGTAGTCATAGTACTAGTTTTAACTGTTATGAATGTCACATTTTCAATTCAGATTATGTTTTTAACATTTTACAAGGCTTGTAAGCTTAGTTTAATTATCCAACGTATATTTTAATCTTATTTAAATGAAAATAAATACAAGGAGAAAAAATTTGACAACCGTCACCTTTGACAGCTTTCTTTCTTTTTTTTTGTTGAACTATGTAATTTATTTTACTGCCATCAATTTAACCCACTGAATTTCGCAAAGTGAAACTATTCAATCTACATCTAATTCTGGAATTTAGCTTTGTGAATATTTTGTTCACTTGAACTAGAATCTAGAACAGATTTTTTGTTTTTGTAAGACATTTGTGTCAAAACCAGGCAATAAAAAATATTTGTTTTTGTCTAGTGTCCGGCTTAGAACCCAACAGAGGAAGTATAGAGTCTTAATAGAGACTCTACTCTTATTATTAGTCAGTGTTGTATGTTAGGGCACTGTGGCGACGATATACTCACAAAATAGAACGGTCCTTTGTATCTTTTGCCGTCGATATCGTGAAACCTCCTTATTGTACGTTCATGAACTCGCTGGTCTCTCGGTTTCAATCTAATGAAATGTCTTTTACCTATAGGTAGGCGATTGGTACTTAACTAATAGACCGCCAACGGTTCTACAGATCATCTGATGGTACTTTCCTGAAAATTACGGACCTTAACAGAGTCTGTTTCTATAATATGGGAGCTGGTCTGGAAGTTAACAAGTGATGTGACATGACTTGTTTTTACTCTCTCTCTATGATGATATATACACCCCTCCTAACCCGCTCCTATACCGCAGGTTGAGACTCAATTACCCGCTAGGCTTATCATTGCTCCATCACGCGATCCGTCTGATCATTGGCGTTCTCTGTCGTAAAAATAAGATTCACTTAGCCAATTGGAACACTAGACCACTCTAGAAACGTATCAAGAAGACAAATTGTAATATATTTATTACAATCTGATTAATACGACATGGTTCCCTCGAGGCCGAGGATTCCAATTGGTTGACTGTACATGTATTCACTATTGTGTACTGTATCGTTTCAGTAGTGACACCCTCCCAAACCGCACATAGCTTGACAAAAACTTACGTGACTTTGCCGTTGTTTGCGTACGAGAGAAGCAGGTGGCCAGAAGGCCTACCGGGAACATTGACGTGTTTTGCTTTTCTGTTACGCTTGAAAAGTCGTACGTAAGTGTGATAAGGAGGAAACACCTCGATTGTGGACCGCAATAGCCCCCCAGCGCGGGTGGATAGCCGTCTCGTATTCAATAGACCGCCCCGCACGCTGCATCCGCGTTGCCTACACTTCCCGTCGTACGCGGATCATAAAATGTCACGTTAAGTTGTGGTCAAGTCAATCTATGTCTATAATTAATCATATCTTAACAGATAAACTGTTTTATTCACAGAAATCACAGCAGAGTTCTTCAAATCGGAAAGAGGCACCTGTCTCCTAATGATAGAAGGCTACACGTATTCCAGAGGCAACAAACAATACAAGTGGTGGAATTGCTCCAGAAAGAATACTCGGAACTGCAAAGCCAGGGTCTTGTTCGACGATGACGATAGAATCTCAAAATTTTTCCCGGAGCACAATCATAAACGTCCAAAATATTTTAAAACGCCTGATGGGAAGTACATAAAGTGCTAGATGTGATTAAACTCGTATTAAATGTTGTAAATGTGATATTATGTCTTGTAATGCCTGTTCTTGTAGTTATGGGTTAAATTATCAATATAAGACATCTAAATAAGCAATGGTGCGCTAATAACTCATATTCATTTGGCATCTAAGTAGGTATTAGTATTATACCTAAGTTTTGTCCTGATTTGCGATACTTAAGTGATTTGCGATACTTAATGTACCTATGTAGTTACTGGGCCTAGGTATTTATGTGACTAATTAAATAATAATTAGGTACATGAAAGACTTTGATATTGTTACCAATACTAATAGGTATGCTTATTGTTACGTAAATATGCAAATAAAATATTTGAACAAGATGTATGTAAATTTTCAATGCAATGATGAAAATGTAGGCAGAGATTTTGCCATAAATAGGTTTCTGAATCTCACAAGTTCTCGTGGTTGGTAAAATTTTAGTTTACTATCAATAAAGATGAGCCGTAGGTATCAAACGATACTAAATAAATGCATTTTTTAGCGAACGGCGAAGTATCTTACCTACTCTTCACACCAGCCACGAGCAAGCATCAACTGATTATGTTGCAAGATCACACCTTCCGGCAGACCACCAAGGACAGTCGCTATTGGAGCTGCAGCAGGCGGACCATCACCAGGTGCCAGGCCAGAATCAGGTTCAATGAAGCTAAGGAGATCTCGTTCCTCAACTTGAGCCATAACCATCCTCCTCCCAAATACAAGCCATCTACTGATGGAAAGCTGGTTAGGTTATAATTCAGTTCCGGCCTTCTACATGGGTACTCTCCAAATCTGGGATTTACGATGGCACGGTAATCAGCTGTTAAGCCGTATATAATTTTTGCCCAAGTAAGGATATGGACTTGCTCTGTCTTGCGTTTTTAAATTTGCCAATATTGTGGTATACCCTTATGAGATCTCTTAAAAAATTGTGTTTAAAATGTATTAAGTGATTAGTTTGCTGTTGTTATAGTCAATTGTATTGTATTTTGTTCCGAATTAAATGTTAATATTTTAATAAACTTTTTTATCTGTCTTACATAGTGTTGTATTGCTTATCGTGAATAAGTTTTATGTTTTCGATACCTTTTTAACTAGTACATAGTAAGTTTTTAGTCTGACAAATATACAACTTCGAATAAACTTTAGGGCAAATTAGCAGTTTTACTGATTTACCTTTTTTTATCTTCTCTAGTTTGTCATTTTGCTTAAATGGAATTGCTCATAATTACATTTTGCAAAAAGTATAACATCTATGAAGAAGGAGAAGGAATGAATACATCAGGGAAATAATTGATATGTGATAGAACTGCCCGAAGATGCAACAATATGAGCACAACGACAAAATATAAGTAGTTTAGTTCGATCATCGCCAGTGGCATCAGTTAAAATTTATGTATATTTTTTGAGTTTATCCTCCTGCATACATCACGTGTGTCCTACCCAATCCAATGCATCAATCAATTTTTAAACTCTATATCAATTAGACAAACATTCGAATTTCATTTGGCAAATTTAAGCACGAGGTTAAAGGTCCGATACCGCGTTTTTATCGTTTTAGACATCATCTACGAATTAATCGAGCTTCCCAGAGCGAAGAAGCCTCTCCTGATGGTCCAAGGGGAAACCTTCAGGATGACGTTGCCCGATAATCGATACTGGAGCTGTAGCAGGAGAAATAGGACCAAGTGTCAATCGAGAGTCAGGTTCAATCAAGATGGGATCATCGTGCACTATAACCCTTACCACAATCATCCGCCTTCGAATTTTTATAAAACAAAAGAGGGGAAATACATTAAATATTAAATAGTTACTTCATCAAATTCGTCCGTGTCGATCCGACTGAACAGCTTACCTATAGGTTACATTACTTTTAACGACATTATTTCAGTTTTTATCTATTTAATGCAGTTTGGTATTTGAGTCTTTTAGATTATATCAACCCATGCCAATATTGCCAATAGTTAATGATCGAGTGGCGCCATTTGCAATGCAGCTGTATAGTAGATATTTTTAGGAGGTTTATAAAATAAAATAAAAGTAAATAATTAGGATTATCAAGTTAAATAAAGACTATAAATCTTTCAAAGGTTTTATTATTAGTTCACTTTGCTTCTACAATGTTCGTAAGACGATTTAATAACATGATAATGATGTTACATTCAATCCAGCGGATTCTGTAATTTTTTGACTAGTGTTTGACGGGTCATCTTTTACTAAAAAATTGATATATTTTCAGATTCGCCGCGCCCTAAACGCCAGATGAAGAGATATTCCCAGGAGGCCCTAGAACAGGCTATAGAGGATGTATTAAGCGGATCGTCCGTCGCTATGGCAGCGAGAAAATTTGGTATCCCTCGAATAACTTTGTCTAACAAAGTTAAAGGAAAAACACCACTTAATTGTCGAATGGGCCCAAAAACGTTTTTATCAGAAGACATCGAAACAATTTTAGTCTATTGGATTCAAGACGTACAAAAATCTGGTTTTCCTGTCACCAGACAACAATTATTAGATAATGTGCAAAAAATAGTGAAGGAAAAGAAAATCCAAACACCTTTTAAAAATAATCGGCCAGGTCGGCATTGGCTCGAAAGTTTTATGAAAAGACACCCTGAGTTAAGAGGTCTTCTCAAAATTTGACAAAAATAAGACCTCGCAATATTATAGAACCCTCGTCGGATTTTCAACGCTGACGTGTCAGTATTTTAGAACACTGCGGGTAAAAACATATTAGTGACAAAAAGAGATAAGTGTAGGATATATTTTTATATCAAAGCATTTCGAGCAGTGATAAAAATGGTTAGGTATGTTAAGAGTCGGGTGTAGATCTGAAAGTGAAAACCGTTACTAAAAAATGTACTATATAAATAGTAATTGCTAATATGAACTGTCGGCGACACTTCTGCAGCGTACCGTAAAACCACCCAACTAAGGTCCAATACTACAACTATGGTCCACAATTTGAACTCCTAAATAAGCATCAGCCCCAATGTTGTTTTTGGCTTTGTCCAAGTTTTTCATATCATGAATGAGGAGTTTTTGCCTATAGCAGGATTAATAGAAAAATTACACCTCATCATCATCATCATCAGCCTATGATAGTCCACTGCTGGACGTAGGCCTCTCCTATTAACCATGCGTATAGACGCATTAGGAGGTAAATGCCCACAATCGCCACGCTGGGCAAGCGTGAAATTACACCTAATGGGAGATATTCGATTAAGCCAACTATTTTTGGGAGTGTTTAGAATATAGTTAGGTAGTTTTACGGTACTGAAAATCCGATCAACAAATTATAGGTGTCATTGTTATCAACGGTTTTTAAAAGAGCGGTCTATTTCCGTACGATTCAAGTATTGTGTCTGATATTGATGGCGATGATTAATATAATAAATCGAAATGCATAATTTTTGTTTCCTTTATCGAAGCCCATATTGAAAGGTTTTGTGGATGGATGACAATAATACAATTTAGATTCGTTATGTGTACGAATTGTTTTATTCGGAATTGGAGCGGATTTATACCTATTATTTTATCACAGGAATATAACTCACGAGTAAATAACTGAGAAAGTTCATAAATATTATTCAACTATTTCATATGTTTCTCCTATATATATACCCGGATGACATACATGTTGAGACTACCAGCAAACGCGCGTGACATTTACTCGTACAATGTTTTTGGGTTTGGTTTTAATCCCAAAATTAAATTCAATTTAATTTTGGGATTTTTCAATATACCATTCACCATGTAAAAATAAATTTCATTTAACAAATCTTCAAAAAGAAATAAAATTGCTTCTTGTAGATAAAGTATCAAGCGCTTTTTATTAATATGTAATATTTTTTCGAATACATTGTTTTAGGATTGACCTACGAATTTATCGAATTGGCGGGCCAGAGGAAGCCGCTTCTTATGCTACAGAAATATACATTTGCCATGATAGGCAGTAGCCAGAGATACTGGCGGTGCAGTCAGAAGATTTCCTGCAAGTGCTCAGCTCGGATACGGTTCAATGAACAGAAAGCTGTAGTGTGCTATGAGCTTCGTCACAATCATGCTCCTCCTACATTGGTTAAAACGGGATCGGGGGTATACGTAAAGTGGAAGTAAGTTATCGGTACGACAATCGTCACCTACGAACTTTGTACACATTTACGAAAAGAAGAATTCATTAAGAGATAAATGTATAAGATTTGTGTCGCCTCCTCCTCGTGTAATGAATTTGTACAATTTATTCATTTATGCATGTTTATTATAGAAACTAAATAAATAAATATACACTGTAACTTCAACTCATAATTTTATTTGATTAATTTTCCGCTACCCTAATGGTTTCTGGAAGAGATCGCTGTTTAGCGATAAGACCGCCCGTTGTTTGCCTCTATTGTTACTACTGTTTGCTTGGAATGTGCAATAAAAAGTATTGCATTGTAATTTCATATTAATTTTTAGTTTTAACTAAATTTCGCTAATTCAAGTCAGGTCCTGACTTCTGACACGTATTTACGCCATGTGTCCTAATCCTGTACCTTCTCCCGCCAGTCAGCGATTTGGAGATGACATAGATCCGATTCGACGATGTCGCTCCAACAATATCTGGGACATCGGACGCGTCGTCGCCCTCTTGGTTTACCCAGATATGTATTATAAGTAGTGTTAAGTAGGTGAGCATTTCTCATTTGGATCTGGTGTTCGATATTAATAAAAAATGGGGGACTGGTAGGGTCATTGATGCTGAGCAAGATCCACAACATTTCCCTAAATGCCCCAAAATGTCTACAATCAATGTGTGTTACCAGTGATGACTTACGGCGCCGAAACGTGGTCCTTCACCATCGGCCTCATCTCTAAACTCAGTGTCGCTCAACGAGCTATGAAGAGGGCTATGCTCGGAGTTTCTCTGCGTGATCGAATCAGAAATTAGGAGATCCGTAGGCGAACTAAAGTTACTGACATAGCCCTCCGGATTAGCAAGCTGTAGTGGCAATGGGCAGGCCACATTGCACGCAGAGCAGATGGTCGATGGGGTCGAAAAGTACTCGAGTTACCACGGCTAGGCCAACGCAGCGTAGGACCTTCACCCACAAGAAGACAGACGACCTTATGAAGGTCTCCGGGACACGCTGGATGCAGGTCGCATCTAATCGGTACATGTGGAGGTCCATAGGGGAGGCCTATGTTCAGCAATGGTCTTATGGCTGAGATAATGATGATGATGATAGGAATCTGGTAACAAAAAAGGAATGTTTCATACAAACATTTTGGGACATTTTGGTAAATGTCTTGGTGTTTGTGATGGATCTTGCTAAGCATCATTGACTCCATTTTTTATCAATATGCACACACTTTTGAGAATTGCATAGGTATCGTTTTTCTCACCTTTGGACTTTCATTCTCAGACTCCACCGAAACGCCGCCAGACTTATCTTACGAAATCATCCGACTTGCAAGTCGAAAGACACCGCGGCTGATGCTGCAAGAACATACATTCCGTCCCACAGACAGAGAAAACCGCCATTGGAGCTGCAGTAGAAGAATGTATACAGGATGTCTTGCAAGGATACAGTTTAACGAACATCAAATCATCGTGTTGCGTAACCTCGAGCATAACCACCCTCCTCCAAAATTGATAAAACTCTCTTGTGAAAAATCTAACTGAAATAAAGTATGTTCTATTTTTTTCTAAGTTATGATATTATTGTTTTTTTTTAAACCACGACTGTAGCAAACAAGCAAACGAGTCGACTTACTAAACCTTAGCCTAGCCTAGTTACCACAAAGCTTTAAAACAGGATGATTTTGTGTTGACGGCAAATGGGATAAGAGGTCGGAAACTTTAAGTAGACCCTCCGCTATCGACACACTTTAAGCGCTTCGGCCCTACCGCGAAAAAAATCCGCAAATCTCGAGGATTTTGAAGTTCGTGAAGTGACAGAGACAAATCCTCTAAATTAACGAATTTCGAAGTTCGCGGTAGTTGGCCTGGTAATTTCACTCATTAGTAGGGCTTTATTGACCATGTCGTAAGCTCAAGGACAAGTATGTCCAAACTACTCCAAACCGTAAGTGAATATTGTAAATTAAATAAAACGAAATTATTTAATATGATTTCATCCCAGAGGATGGATGGACAGAGATCGATCGTATGGATATAACATACCTATTTAGTAGTTTGCGGCTGTACATGTATGAACTTACTTGTGTAATAAATCGATTTACCATCACTACTACATAATTTGGTTAATCAATTTCATCTATTTTGCTCTCACACTTGTTTTCGACAGCAAACAATAATAATCTCAAATTGAGAACAGTCCCTGAGATGATATCTCTTACTAGTCTTACTGCAGCAATTATTTCCAGGCTTATTTTACGAGTTTGTCGAACTAGCAAGCGCCAAGAAACCAATGCTCATGCTGCAGAACTACACCTTCAGGGTGACAGGCAACGATGAGCGATACTGGAGCTGCAGCAGAAGAACACACACCAGGTGCCCTGCAAAAATCCGCTTTAATGGTGCTAAGGCCATCGTATTCTACAACCTTGATCACAATCACCCTCCTCCAAAGTTGTACAAATCGTCTGAGGGGAAGTATATTAAGTTGTAAGATTCAATAGGTCCATTTTAATTAATATCCTTTAAATCTATTTTGTTAGTATTGAGAATGTCTTTGGTTCTCTGTTAAATCTATTTCAAAATCAACTTTTAGTACTGTCTTGTTGAGTATTTGTAACTAGTTATTCATTGTATCCATGTTGCCAGTTTTGCTCAGATGTTACAAGTATAATAAACATTTAAACTAACATAAATCCTGACTACTTGATTAGGGTCATAGAAAATAATGTTCATGGGTAACTGATAAGTTATATCGAGTCGCTTAACCTCTTTCATCTTTTGGTTTTGATTTCCAGATATTTCCTACAAGTTTATCGAGCTGATCAATCAGAAAAATCCCTTGCTGATGGTTAAAGATTACACCTTTGGCCAAACTACCAGCGGTCGCAAATACTGGAACTGCAGCCAGAGACTACGGTCCAAGTGCTTGGCGAGGGTTAGATTTGATAACCAAGGGACTATCGTGTTCTATGACCTTGTACATAACCATTTACCACCTAAATTATTTTTAACGCCAGATGGAAAATAGCACAGGATATTATAAGATGATGAGCTTTATTTGTGCTGCTTTTAATAGAACGTTTACCACAAGGACCAAAGGGTTTAGCAGCCTTACCGAACAAGAGTTGCCTTACCCCACGGATGAGGTCAATATTTTAGGTGGTGTACTAGCAGGACCTAAGAATACTCCATGCTTAATATCAGCTCTAGATCTTCTTTTGTTTTAGAGTTATTCAAGATAATGTAAAATATACAGGGTGCCGTTGAATATGGCATATTTCGTAAACTGTTCAAGTTAGATCAATTAAACAAAATTGTGTTTGATAACAATAAAATAGACTACAAAATACATATTTTTAATCTGCATCTTGTCCTTATTTTTCATAATAAAAAAAGGGTTTTTGTTTTTTTTTCCATATTTTTTTTTATTTCACACGGAGGTACACCTACAAAAAAAAATATGCATACATAGCCACTAATGTCCACTATATACATAAATTAAGATATTTCCATAAATCATCGTGCGTCATGCCAAAAAAAAAAACTATTCCAGATGTAGTCGTTACTGGCATACAAATAAAGTATGTACCAGTGCAGTGTGAACATAAGTTAGTGTGTAGGTACACAATCTCTTCTAATAAACCTATTTAGAATAATCGACGGTGACATATCAAACGTTGCTATGTGTATATATATATATATGTATATGTGTGTATATTTATAGCTATTTGTATTTTGTGTTTATTTTTATATTCCTTAGCATCAGACCATTTTTCTCAGTTTTGCACCACCTACTATCAACTTTTACTTTCTTATCTCCTCTACCCATGGTTGTCTGGAAGAGATCGCTTTTTAGCGATAAGACCGCCTTTTGTTTACCTCTTTCAAACATGTATTTTATTATTTGTTTTGTATTTGTCTTTGAGGTGATATAAAGAGTTATTGTATTGTATTGTTGATAACATTTGACAGATAGTATTGTTTTCGACATTTGTTTTCACATTCCTATTCACATACAATCGGACCTTTTCGAAACTTTGGAAGATGTCGAAGTGTATTTACCGGACGAATGTATTTTAATTTATGGTGTATGTAAATATGGCAAAAGATGCTTTAGATTTGTAAATAGTCAATTCCAGCTTTTAGCTGTATTATACAGTTTTGACATTTCGTCGTTGATTATTCTAAATAAGTTTATTAGAAGAGATTGTGTACCTACACACTAACTTATGTTCACACTGCACTGGTACTTTATTTGTATGCCAGTAACGACTACATCTGGAATAGTTTTTTTTTTTGGCATGACGCACGATGATTTATGGAAATATCTTAATTTATGTATATAGTGGACATTAGTGGCTATGTATGCATATTTTTTTTGTAGGTGTACCTCCGTGTGAAATAAAAAAAAATATGGAAAAAAAACAAAAACCCTTTTTTTATTATGAAAAATAAGGACAAGATGCAGATTAAAAATATGCATTTTGTAGTTTATTTTATTGTTATCAATCACAATTTTGTTTGGTTGATCTAACTTGAACAGTTTACGAAATATGCCACTTTCAATGGCACCCTGTATATTTTACATTATCTTGAATAACTCTAAAACAAAAGAAGATCTAGAGCTGATATTAAGCATGGAGTATTCTTAGGTCCTGCTAGTACGCCACCTAAAATATTGACCTCATCCGTGGGGTAAGGCACCTCTTGTTCGGTAAGGCTGCTAAACCCTTTGCTATAATCTTAATACCAATAAACTGTTCATAGCGTCCTTAGATTGTAGCGGCAAAGTAGTACATTTCCATTTAAAACGTATTTTTTGCAAATTTAGTTTTAAGTGCCACTTTATGTCTAAGTTTCAACCGGTGCCTCATTAGTAAGTATTTTAATATTAAAGTAAAATAAAAAGTTTAGCATTTTTAGATACGAAATACTTGTCCGTAATTAGCGGATGTGGAAATAATTACTACTACATTAAAATGAGGTGGGTCACAGTCACAGCTCATAGTTCGTACGTAAAATTTTCTATCGAGCGAACATAATGAAATTGTCTTACCATATGGTATAATCGCTCAGTTCTCATATTTTGCAGTCATACGTCAAAAAACAAGTGATATTTTTTTCTTGTACCCGTGCACCGTGTAGACTTATAAAGTTGTTTGGAAAATCTTATCCATTAATTAAAGCATAGTTTCGGTTGTAATTCTAGTTTTCATTGGGAAATTTGTTTCCTTTGTTGATTACATTAATTACCATATCATTAACAAATTGTAACTAGTTAAAAACGCAGATGGGCACAGCCAGCTCAGACCGTACAATTGAAACTTAACCGGATTTTTATCAACAGACTTATCTTTCACGTTCATCGAGCTATCAAATGCCAAGAAACCGGTGCTGCTGCTTCAAGACTACCCGTTTACTCAAACTACCCGGGACTCCCGCTATTGGAATTGCAACAGAAGGAAATCTGCCAAGTGCTCTGCCAGAATTCGCTTCAATGAAAATGGGATGATAGTGTTTCATGATCTGAATCACAACCATCCGCCTACAAAATTTTATAAGGCGGCTGATGGAAAACATATCAAATTGTAACTATTTAAAGTAATAACTCGCGCGTCACAAATGTAATAGATTGTTATTAGTATTCTTAATATTGCTGAGTACAAAGTTGACGGTTTTGATGATATGCTGGAATTATAACAATTATTCGTGACAGCAACCTTATTTTTTATCCGGGTAAATGCGCAGCTTTTACTATAGATAAGCCTTGTTAAAAATATTCTGAGAACTTTCCTAATGCCTTCTTTAATTTTAGATTTGGCTTTCGAATTCATCGAGTTGGCCTCTGGTGGCAGCAAGAAACCTCTCCTGATGCTGCAGCATCACACGTTCGCTCGCACCACCAGCGACCACCGCTACTGGAACTGCAGTAAGAAGGCCGCCTGCAAGTGCCCCGCCAGACTCCGCTTCAACGAAGCTGGAGTCATCGTCTTCTACGATCTCACCCATAATCATTCGCCGCCTTCCTACTTTAGGACCCCTAGCGGCAAATATGTCCGGCTGTAATCTGTCTAGCATCTAACTCCCTTATCCATTTATAAACGCCTCTTTACTTAGCAAGCTGCTAAGTATCGGTTGTCCCTTTTGGCCGTATCAATATGTCTATAAGACCGAAAGGGACAAGCAATACTTTAGCGGCTTGCTAAGTTAGGATACGTTCATGAATACGGTCAGCTATTAAATACTAGAATTATATGTACGGTTTGTGCTTTTGCTGTTGTTAGGAGTATGATAATATTTTATACGTGACTATGCATTGACGTGGTTATTAGGTAATCTCAGATGTAGTGATCATGACTTTGTTTGAATTTTGTGATGTAATACTAAACCTAACCAGTAATGTATTTACTAAACCTAACCTAACCTACTTCTCATTAAGTCAGTTTCTCAAAATATCAGAACTAAATTTTACTTTAAGTAGATAGACGACTACGATTTTGATGTTACATTGATGTAAAAAAATGTGCTAATTAAATATATTTATGTACTCATAAACTCATAATTATAAATTTCATAGTATGTTGGTGTACTACGAATAGGCATCGTTAAATTTTTGACATTCGATATTCATTGAATGTGTGAAATTAGTATTATCTGCCGTGCTTGTCTTAAACTTATATTAAACCTATGTTTACCAATATACGAATTTTATCGTAAACTTGTAATTTTACTAGCTCCTAGCCGATAGACGGTATAATATATATATTAGTTACACAACTATTTTGTGTGGAAGACCACATCGATATTTGCATTCTTAGTACTACGAGTACAGCAAAAAAGCATCACGACGTGTAAAATTCAATAGTTCTGAGGAAATCGTCTTCTGCAATGTTTTCCTTCATTACCTGATGCTGACATTTTTAGATCCAGATCGGTAATCCTTTTGTAAATAGGTTCTGTCTTCTGCGACTAATTTGTGGTGTTTCTGTTTTTAATTTACTTTTATATTTAGGTATTTGCGTTATGTTTTAAATTTAGGGTCTGTTTCACAATTTGTGGATAAATAGATCCCTCAAATAGATATATCACTGTGTTTTTTCCCAGGCATAGAAAAGAAAGGGACAGCTAACATTTATCTGACAGAAATTTTATTCAGGGATGGTGAAACTCGCCCTTAGACTACTCAACTTTTGACTTACTTCTTGTATGTATCTAAATACAAGTTAGTGTTATGTTCTACAGCGTACGAGATAGTGACGATTAGAGGCGGTCGCCAGGTGCTTCTGTTTCAAGACCACACGTTCTCCAACAGTTGGAACTCCAGGGCGTGGTACTGCTCTAAGAGGAAGTCCATGAATTGCCCGGCGAAGGTCATATTCGACAAGTTCAATCATTTGTCGAAGTTTAATCTTGAGCATACGCATTGAAAACTATCATCATATTCATCAACATCATCATAAATAAGGCTATGTGGGTGGAGTAGACGCTGGGTCTTCGGCTAAGATTTCATGTCCCTGTAGGCTTAGCTCATCATTGGTACGACAGTATGTCGCCGCGAGATAGACTAGGTATCCAATGTACGAGTATCCATGCCTCTTTTATTAGATAATATCAGAAAAGATGGAAAGTCTATCTAGTGGCGACATATTGTCGCACCAATTATGTGATAACCCTATATTTCCTCACGAAAAAGAAATATCTTTTTCCTTCAATATTTATTAAGAAGTTTTAATAGTTAAAAATATAATGAATGACTCGAAATATATAGTATAAATAAATATTATAAAATGGGATATGTTTATAAAATGTACTAAGCCTAGCCTATTTGATGTTGTTGTTCTGGGTAGCAATGACCTAGCATTCAAGAAAAGAGTGATTGTAAACAAGTGCCTATATTAGTTTTACTTAACATGAATTTGTATTTAGGATGATATCGAATAGTTGATTTCTTATTACCTGAACGTTATTCTCTAAGCAATGGATTTATTATTTTTATAATGTCAACAATGAACTTAGTGTACCTAATGGTGTTATTGAATGTATGCTACGGTGTTAAAGAGAGTTATTTTGTAAAACTCTTTCCAAAGCATCAAAAATTTTAAAGATGTGTGCGTGTGTTTTAACTTAGTATACAAATAAATGAAATTCCAAACGATCTTCTGTTGATGTTTATATTCTCCTGAAACAATAAGTCCTGCCCATTTCCAACTACGAGTATAAGTGTACAATAAATTGTCTTTAGGTTCGCAATATGAATTCATGCAGTCCAGAAGAAAGCAACACGGCAGATCCGTCCTAGTGGTCCAAGGTTACACATATCATTCCAAGAAGAACAAAAAGTACTACTACTGCAGCCGCCGCGAGTATGGCTGCAAGGCCAGCGTTCGTCTAGAAGACGGTGTTTTGACCACCAACAATATGCCGCACAACCACGAGCGCCCTACGCTACACCGGACAAGTGATGGGTCATTGATCAAACTGTTGTATGAGAAAGGAATGCGTAGAAAAATTAAACAAAGCTCAGTGAAGGCTAGTAAAAATAATGAAAACAGTACACATGATTATGTACCGCATACATGAAAGCAGTAAGATAATAAAGATATCCGACGTCATGAAACTCTCTGGTGTCAATTTTACTACGCTGCAGAATATGGGCCCAGCACGATCAAATTCTATCATTCCTCGTTCTTGCAGTTTCTTCGATGCTATAGTTTATATAAGGTCCTAATTTATTAGATGCAGATATTTTTACAGCTGATAGTACTCGGTCTCTGGAGTATATTAAACCGTGAAACATTATAGCTTTTACGATGTTTTTTTGGAGAAAACGGAAAAACAAATTTCCTACGTAAAAACACCCTGTTTATGTGATTATTAAATGAAAACTCATTAAACAGATTCTAGTACCTCTTTTACGTACCACTTAACTGAAACTGGCCACTTCTCGTCGATAAATTAAATACTTTATTGTCAATGTCATGTTATTTTCTGTTGGATTGTGTCGTTTGATGACATGACAGACAGTGTTATTGTGACATGTGGTAATGTACACATGATGATTTTTTTTAGACGAAATTATAATTAATTTTTTTGTTAGGAAAATGAAATAAAAAAAATTACATGAAAAGATTTCTTAATTTATGTTTAAAGTTGATTATATTAATGTAAAGTATCATGTGTTAAAATATCTGCAACTAATAAATTAGGACCTTATATATTAACACATTTGTGTTATTTCTACTATTGTTTAATGAATTGATTTTTAATTTAACAGAATTGTTGCCAATTTTAATATTTTTATAAATTGATGAACTGAAGCGGCGCTCTGTGAAAACGAGTAGTGAAATAATAAAAACAGTACGCATTCACCGCGTACACAAATGAAGCAGTGCCTAATGAAGATAATAAATATAATGTCTGACATGATAAGACTCCCCGTATGCTGCATACATATTTATGAGCCAAGCTCGATCAAAATCTAAACCGCTTTTTTTGTTCATATAATATTATATTAATGAATTTTAGTTTTATTTCCATTATTAATGTTTTTTTTTAATTCGACGTAAGGTTCAGCAAAAATGAAAGAATTTAATGTTTAAAAATTCTTACAGAAGTTCTTCGTTTATTTTATTTGAGGTACCTAACTATATTTTCGTTTCAATATAATTTTCTATTCGTTACAGTTTGATGTTTATTTTGTTCCCTGTAAAATGTAGTAGTTACAATATTTCCCAGTCCAGTTTTTACTAGTCTTCAATAATTGACGTCTTTGGGAACACTAATTATAATATTACAATTTTGTTTTCAGATCACAAATACTTTAAATCGAATTACGTAGCACCAATGAAATCTGAATTCAACAACAAACTGAATAAAATTATGGCAAGGAAAAGAAGTAACAGCGTATATCTGATGAACCAGGAAAGGTACCAGGACTTTATAAAAGAAATAAAGCTCATCAAAGAAAAACGTCATAAGAGTTATGAAGATTATAAAATGTTAGCAAACTATGATGTTTTGGTTATTAATGGCAAAGAAAGACTTATCAAACCGAAAGATGAAGTAAATCATTGTATCAAGTTCTACGTAGCGACGGATGAGCTATTTGGTGTGCTGCATACTATGCATTTATTGTTTTCTCACGCTGACAAGGATGTAATGGATAATGAAATCAAAACTAAGTATTGCAATGTCTCCAAAGAAGTTATTAAGGTGTATTTGAGTTGTTGCAAATTTTGTAATGGAGAAAGTAGTTTATGAGATTTAGTGGCGTTTAGTTTGAAATGTTTTTTCTTTTCTGTTATTGCTTACGTCTTATAACTCAATACTGTTTAAATTAATTTGCAAAATAAATAAGCAGTATGCGCGTATTTGTTTTAACCTAGGAATAGGTATTGTTTTCATTATGATGACTTATCTGTCTTTAAATTCTACAGCTTCATAGATAGGAACTTACGATTAAATTTGTGGCGAATATATTTAATAACATTTTTGTTTGTTCTTTTTTATTTAGTTAGTTTTTTAGTTAGTTAGTAGTTGTTGGTTCTTCGAATTGAATAACTTTTACTGAGATGAAATCATACGGATTAAAATGCAGCGTGCTTGTTTTAGAAATGTGCTCACCTATAGCGTCTTTTTTGTATTATTTCAGTGAAATTCATGACCTCAAGAGATGGAGAGCGTCTGCTTAAATTGGGTGATTTCACGTTCACAGGCGAGAACGAATCGGGCGACAAGTGGAATTGGTCTTGTCACACTCACACGCATGGGTGTCCTGCCAAAGTCTATACAGACAAGAATAGAGTCGTGTACGCGAAGAATTTCCACAACCATTCACCTACGGAGTTCTTTGTTTGACAAAGACAGAAATCACAGCTCAATTGAACTTGTGAAATTGACGCTTAGTTAGAAATATTTTTTATCTGGGTTTTTTAATGTTGTTGTATGTTTTTTAGGTAAAACAATTTTTGAATATGTTCTATTGAAATGAACACAAAACTCATAACTATTATACTTTATAGAATGCTTCATTATTTTCACAAAACCGCCTAGGATTTGATTTTCTTACAACTTCGATAATTGGGTATACAATTTTTCTAATTAATTACGAGTCAACGTTACGCAACTAGCTTCCACAGGCAAAAAAACTATGACGCATTGCCATAAGATTGCGAGTGTGTAGGTACATAATCCATGTGTAATGTATGTACATTGTATGTACCTACAATATTACTTTAAATAGTTTTAATGACTTGGACCTAATTAAATCTACTACGACTAATTACTTCCAACTGTCTTTAAAGACTCCAGTGTGATAAAATCAATGTGTTAACTACTTTTTGACCTTCCTTTAAGGTTATTATAAGGATGCCTTTAAGGCTTAATGAATGACGACTTTGAACGAAAAACGATACAAAATGAAAACCTTTTAGCTTTTAAGATTTAATCTACCATTTTGTATAATATCTTACCATTTAGACTAATTTGATAAGCTATCTTTTATTTAACCTGTTTTCATTTAATATTTTTAGATCATGGCTTCCAGATCAATATGTCTAGCATGAAATGCATAAAGCTATTTAGGTTTAATATTTTATGTCCTGAAATATTTAAAGAAGGATTTGTTTTAATGATATTAAGAATAGTTTAAGTATCATCTAGGTGCTAATCGTGTGATACTGCTTTGATAATTATGATCTCTTAAACATATCTTGCCCTTTACTGTATTCTTTAGACTAGTACAAAAGAGGCATTCAGTATTAAATACATACTCGTGTTCCTTTGCTCTCTATTTTAATAAATATTTAACAAATGATTTAATCACTTTTATTTTGCATATTTCAGAAACAACCTTTTGCAACCCTTGCTCCACGTACACTTCATTTCTAAGATAGATCTTGCACTTTAAATTTTCATTTGATAGTTGTACTAATACCGAATAGACATCTGTAGTTGTACCGTTGGCAAGTAACAATTACTTAACGTTTACTCGATACTTAAAGTAGTCCATCACGCTCGCTCGTATCCATCTGTGTGAGTAAACGCTAACGTAACCGTTACTTGCCAACTCATGGTACGGCTACTGACCAGGATTATGTTCCAGGCAAGGAAGCATTTTTTATCCAATCGCTCAGAGGAAAACCTCTTATCGTCTACAAAAACTACACCTACTGCAAACATTCGGTCAGAAACGGCATCGTGCGGTGGACTTGCTCAACCCATTCTTACAAATGCTGCAAGGCGGTGGTGAAGACATCAGGAACCAACATCATACAAGTCAAAGGCAACCATAATCATGATGCTGCCGAGCTGCTTATAAACAGAGGGAGGCCGATACTAAATTTGTCGTTATCTGAACAGATTTTATCGAAGTCTTGTGATGATCAATATTTGATGTAGGCATTTATAAAAATATTACGGTCACGTGGCGTTGGCAGGTAAACCTGTACAAATCTGTAAAATATATCAGTAGTTATGAAGCTAAACGTATCAAATGTACTAACTTATCAGATTTTTGAAGTAAATACATTCAAGAATTGCGATTATCGAGCCCTTTAACACTCTTGCAATACTCGTATATCTGACATTCCACATTGAAAGTACCAATCAACCAATTTGACTAGAACCCTAAATGGATCAATAATCGCGGTTTGTCACAGAACTTATTAAAATCAGCGTCAAGTGTTAGACACTTTTAGTGGATTGGTTTTCTTCGGTTGAATTTTTAGTAGGTCTCCAAAATAATGTGCACTGTAGACTAAAATATAAGAAGGAAGGAAAGTGCAATCTTGTGCAGCTAGTCTTCAATGCTATTAAGTGTAATTGCAGTAGAGCAATGTGTTGAGGTCATGTAAGTCCTGTTACAGTTGGTAGTGGTTTTGTATTCCGAAAACATGACCGATTTTTTACAATGAAGTGATCTCTTTATTTAGGGTTCATACATTTCTAACATTGTCACATAAATGTAATAATGTACAGATCTAAAATAAGATCGATTAAATCGCATTTGTTAGTAGTACTTAAGACAATTCTTTAGTCAGTTTATACAGCCCTAAGGAAATACCAAAGCGCTTATTGTACTGGCGTAGGCACTACCTACAAACTTATTAACGATTTACACGTGTTTTTTTATATCTATTGAAGATTTTAATTTGGGTTGTGATAGTTGTGATGGAATTTTTAGAAGACTTGTTTTTATTTTGTATATTGTTATCAGTTACTTAGCTATTAGGTTAGTTCCATTGTTGATGAAGAAAATATTGCATTTATTTATATTGAGTTGATAAAAGATATCGTAATTATCGTATATAAATAATATGTAGTTACATTTACACATTTATAGTCGTTATGTTAGTTATATTTTGTTTTTTTTTTTTATCAGTCCCTAGTTCATTACGGGTCTAAGTGATCTCTTGTTGACTGTATTGATTTTAAATAATTGTACGCATTAGGAGTGCGGCTGAAAAAATGGCTCTACTTATAAATTGTAATTTTAAACAATGTGCTTAATATAATAAATATTATGAATTAATTTAACTTTAACGGACATAACTTGCTACGCTCGTTTCATTAAAACACGAGTGTGTTATTATGAAACGGGCGTAGGTTTACGTACGGTTGCAATTCGATGCCATAATGACGTGTTGGTTGATTGATGGCTTTACAACTGAAATAGAAAAACGACAAAGTTCATAAACTGCCAATTTTTTACCAAAGTTGTACCTTGTACCTACACAGTAAGCCAATAACAAAGAAACATTTTAAAATATTTAGTACTTTTTAGTAATAGCTATGTGAGTGATAGATGGATTTTTACTTACGTTGAATATTTATCATAGCTTTGTAATATCGTTAGATGAAGCTTACGATCTCAGATAATCATCAGTTGCTGGTGTGTAGTTAGTAGTGTATAAAATATCAATATTGCAATAAATTTTACATTCAAACAATTTGTTTTTATATCGATAAAAAAGTTGTTCCCAGCCAAAAGTTTTAAATTCTCAATAAAAAATCATACACCGCATCATTTTATTTGTATACAGCCGTAGTAGAATGAAATAAACGCAGATGATTAAATATTCACTGCTCTATATACAGACAATATTGATTCGATTATTTATTAGACAGTGACGAGTAACAACAACGAAGACGAGGACAGCAAAAAACAGCTTCCAATGGTATGGCAAACAATATCCCGGGAGTATTATTATGTACTCATAGCACTAACTTACAGCAATTTCCTAAAAAGTATGTGCAATACTAGTATGAAGGTTCGGGAAAGTTCGGGAGTTTGCCAAAGCCAAAATGTGTTATATATTAGGTGTTTTCAAATTAGTTACCGATACCTTAGGGTATGAATGTGTTCATGATAACCAACAACATTCCGAAATTCATATCAAAATCTTTAAAAAATAATTCGCTTTACCATACAAAGCACTATGGGTCAAAACCCGGATCTAGCTGGACAATATTATTTTACACTGCTAATCGACTCTAACATATGCGTTTGCTTAGAGTTTACCTAGATAAACTAAAATTAACAATTATTACTATTAATTTGCTATTATTAAAGAGAAAAAGCAATAAACCAGTGTAAGTTGATCTTTGTATACAAGTAATTACTAAGGCATAAGAGATCAATTTGAACTGGAAATCTAATTTTAAGTAAAATGAAGCATTTTTGTAAATAGCACGTAAAAATAATACCTAATAGCAGAAATAAAAGTACTAAACTATTGTTTTAGAGTATTCATTCACAAAAAAATACAAAATCAATCACATTGTTGTTATTTACCTACTCTTCTTCATCTTCAGAGTCATCAAAACTGGGTAAACTGAAATTTCCTAAGCTCTTTTCACCCCGTACTTGTCGCACAAAATCAAGTATCTTAGAAGACGTCACTGTGCGCTTTTGTTGTGGAACACGGTCCAATATCCGCTACATTACGATTGCCTGCTAATCTAGCAGATATCTGGGCAGCCACTGACAATTCTTCTGTGCTACGAGACTGAAGCAAATCGTACAATCTTCTTCGTTTATTTACACTGTTAATCGACTCTAACATATGCGTTTGCTTAGAGTTTACCTAGATAAACTAAAATTAACAATTATTACTATTAATTTGCTATTATTAAAGAGAAAAAGCACAAAACCAGTGTAAGTT
The DNA here is from genome assembly GCA_025490895.1 of Thaumatotibia leucotreta. Classification (NCBI taxonomy): domain Eukaryota; kingdom Metazoa; phylum Arthropoda; class Insecta; order Lepidoptera; family Tortricidae; genus Thaumatotibia; species Thaumatotibia leucotreta. Next base: position 21,492 of record JALPQI010016307.1, read on the forward strand.
GATCTTTGTATACAAGTAATTACTAAGGCAGAAGAGATCAATTTGAACTGGAAATCTAATTTTAAGTAAAATGAAGCATTTTTGTAAATAGCACGTAAAAATAATACCTAATAGCAGAAATAAAAGTAGGTACTAAACAATTTTTTTAGAGTATTCATTCACAAAAAAATGCAAAATCAATCACAATGTTATTATTTACCTACTCTTCTTCATCTTCAGAGTCATCAAAACTGGGTAAACTGATATTTCCTAAGCTCTTTTCACCCCGTACTTGTCGCACAAAATCAAGTATCTTAGAATACGTCACTGTGCGCTTTTGTTGTGGAACACGGTCCAATATCCGCTACATTACGATTACCTGCTAATCTAGCAGATATCTGGGCAGCCACTGACAATTCTTCTGTGCTACGGGACTGAAGCAAATCGTCCAATCTTCTTCGTTTAGTTTTATTGGATGTTTTGTCAAACTCAATCTTAGGGCGTCCAAGACCTGGAAGAGACTTACACTCTGCTCGTGATGTTGATAGCTGCTGGTAATATATGGCAGCAAATTTAAAATCTTGTCCATTCAACCAGTCAATACCTGCCGGCATTGTTTCAAAACGCTCCGTTGTCTTTCCACATAACACCCACTTTTCCTGAAGATGTTGAGAAATTCGGGAAATATTCATTTTTATTTTTCGTACAGATTCCCTAGTAACTTCATTTGTACTAAAATGTGTTGAAATACAATCAAATAAGCGATCATTTCTTTCAGCTTTTGGGTATTTTACTCAATTGTGATAAAATTCCCGTCTAGATATAACTATCACTTTTTCAGAAAAAAAATACTTAGCATCAGTTTTTAATTAATATCGCTTTGTTCCGCGGTCGCCCGCAGTTTGAAACGTACATAATTAAATACTTTATAAACGACACTAGACAGTAAAAAAATTACAGCCATGGTACATCATGGTACATATAGTTTCTGGTCCATGAAACATAAAATATGGTCTAAAAATCTGATATCTATCACATTTGTCAGCATTTTTCTCCGTGAAATTGAAAGTAATTACAACTAAAATATTATTAAAAAATTGTCCTTACCATCTTCTTCACGAATCATAGTTAAAAACTTAAAAAATTGTCACATAAACATTATACGATACACTTAAGCAACTACGGAAAGCGAATAATTTTAATGCGTACGACGGCGTTGTTATTGACACTTCGAGATTATTTATTAATTACTGGTGGGTTCTTACGCAAAATAGTCAACGAGATAGTGACAACGGGGGTGTATTATATCGTTTTTGCAAGACGAATCAAAGAATCGAAGTGACCCTTTTTGTCCAGCTAGATCGGGGTTTTGACCCATAGTGCAAAGCCACCCGGGACTCCACCTGACTGATCAATATTTCATAAAAAGTGTATTTTTTTGAGATTTCGATATGAGTCCCATGAGAAAAGTTGTTCGTTATCATGAACACATGCGATATGCGGTAAGGTATTGGTAACTATTTTGAAACAGAATACGCACAAACGGTGTTTACCTCTTTCCCGTTATAGGAAGCACCATGGGATGAGCAGTCTCCCCCATATGTTCTTGTCTAAAGCGTCAATCTTCCCATTTTCAGTGTCCTACACATTGTCCCGCAACCAGAAGCCGATTATGATCGTGAACGGCTACAGGTTCTCGCTCCACTACACGCGGAGCGAGCGCGAGCGATGGCAGTGCAGCCGGCGGAGCTACTTCGGCTGCAAGGCTGTGGTGCACACGAGGGCGGGCGTCGCCCACTTTGCCAATACCCGCCATAACCATGATCCTTAACAGAATGCATTGTAAATTTTACTATAGAAGACGGGAAACAAAAGGTTACAGGCCAAGTAGATATATCTGGCCGAAGGAACTAAGGCCAGATAGGGATACGCGGGCTGTAACCTTGTTTTTCGCCGAGATTTGTATAGTGCTTTTCTCAAACTTGCAATGAAATAAAAAATCGAAAGTGATTTTCACAGTATACAAGAAATCATCGACAGATCGAAACAAATCTACAAAATAATAAAAAAAATTACTTTTACGTCCAATTTTTTTTTACTATGTGACATAAAGATGTTCTGTTACTTTACAAGTTATTTCCGGTATTTCACTTTTTAAAGCAGGTTCCTTCCGGTACTTTGCAGTCCTAGGACTGCAAAATACCGGCTAGAAAATGTTCACTGAGATCCAAATGTGTAACTACGCTGCACCAAAATTGCTGTAAAAGTTACGATGTTTGGTTAGCCATGCATGCAAAACAGCCTAAATTATGATGGAAAATTGCTTGTATTATTATTGTATGTGTAAATACTGAAGAGCTCCGAGTGGGATACCATATTTTTTTGAAAAGATAAAAAGTTTTTAGCTATGGGAAAAATTTGTAACATAAGTGCTTACCGCTTCGGTTCTAAGTTGAGTCGCGTCAAGCTTCTGTCTGTGTCATCATTATGGAATATTGTAGAATCGCCATTTAGACCATAAATCTTAAATTTTAAGCAAGGCCCGTAACACAATGCACTGCAACTTTCAAAGCAACAGAACAAATAGTGGCGCTTAAATAAAATAAGTATTTTTACCGAAAATTCGCTGTCATAAGTCAAAAGCTTAGCAGGAATTGGCTTTTACTACTTTTATATAAATAACTTGTAGTATTTTGTTCCGAATCGCTCTGGCGTGGAATATTTATTTAACGGTTTTGTTGTAAGCTTTGGGTATTTTACTTACAAAACAAGCTTATGGTTTCCGTGCTAGTACCAGTAATTCTGTCCGCCTCGTCGGATTAAACCTAATCTCTATCTGTGCAGTCAAGGACAAAAATATGTATACACTTTTGCACCTTATTTTTACGGCATAAGATAAAATAGTGTGTACATATTTATGCCCTTGACTGTACCATTAAATTAGCTGCTGGCCTATCCAAGGTGCCATTCTGCAATCGTATTCGATAAGTCACGTGACCACAATAATGTATGGAAATGGTCACGTGGAATTTGGTACGAATCTGTCATTGTAATATATTTATTACTTACCACTTATAATATACGAGTGCAGAATAGCATCTTAGCCAGGCCTGCTGGTGCTGGTATAGATAGATAGATAGATTAATTTATTTCTTAATGGAAATGACATGTCATTTGTTAACAAATAAAATAGCACAAATTCACAAAAAGATCGTTAAAAGAGCTACCGAGGGGGTAGCACTTAATACCAGCAGGCCGAGAACACTCGCCGTCAGATATAGTAAATATATTCTCAGCGGCCACGATGCCGAATGATATTTAAAAATGCACTCTAACGCTATGATAACCAGAAGCCTGCTCAGATGTTTGTGAGCATCATGTCCACTCAGATATAGCTGATAGCGACCTCACTCTTCCCCATACAATATACTATATGTATGTAGAAGTGTAAGGCTAACAACTTGGATGTCTGTACAGCCGCCATCAGTACGTACCGTAATTTATTGCCATAACAATAAAGGCGTGTTCAAATATTTTTGAGCGCTCCGGCCTCTTGCGGTAAATTCGTTTTAGCTTTGGGTACCTATTAATAATTATGTTAGCCCATAAGAACTGTACATGGGAAATTGCATAAGCTACTTTATGATTATGGTGTAATTCAGTCACACATTGATAATGTAATTATGCAGCTGTGATTACCTGTGTGTGATTCATGTAAAATTATGAAACAGTAACTTTTAAGTTGTTTTTATAATAATTATTGTTTATGTTAATGCTGTTTGTTAAAATATAAGTCATGTTGCTTGCGTGCAATAATATTTCAAAGATCCGAAATTCATGTATTTAAATAAATGTGATGTTGTTTTTAGTTTATTTTCATTGCCGCTGATCTGTTTAGTATTCGTCCGTCATGATAAAATATCAGTGCTTAGCGCTGCACTAGTATTCGACACTAGCACTTAATGTAGAAATGACAAACGTTACATTTGAATAAATAAGAATTATAAATGTTTAAACAAATAAATTGGCCTGCCATCTGGCCTTAATAACCAGTGTGAATAAGGGTAAGGCCGGGATTACACCTGTGAGTTCTTACGTAAGTTGTAGAGACGGAACTATACTAAAGAACTCATTCCTTAGTATAGTTCCGTCTATATTCACCTCTCAAGGTGAATCTCAGTCCTTAGTATAGCTCCATCCCTACTTACGTAAAAACTTACAGGTGTAATCCCAGCCTAAGATAAGGCAGAGCCCAAGCGGGAAAGTATCCCACAGATAACCACAGCGAAATAACACTAATGCCATGTTCCTGCTGATGAGTAAGATCGCCACTTGATGATAACACCTTGGAATTTAAATAGAACTGGGTCTATCCGACCTCCTGAATACCTACCTAATCCTGTTCTTTTACGAATCAACAACGCACAAACGTAACACAATTGTTTACAGGCGCTAATAGACTACGTGACAGCAACAGCGTGTAAGGTTTTAAGTTCTGAACAAACCTTCAGCACTTTCCACCATTTACGTTGTAGTCATTGTACGGTCGCTCCTTAAAATGTTAACAAGCTTGTATGTTAAAAGAATTCAGAATACAACGATGAAGGCATCCTTAACGCAATATGTAACGTATCGTAATTTTCCAGGCACAGTGCATTGTCCCGTCTGTGGGGACACGGCCAACGGCTACCACTACGGTATCTTCACCTGCGAGTCTTGCAAGTCGTTCTTCAAGCGCAGCGTGATGCAGAAGAAAGCCTACAGCTGTCGAGGGAACGACTGTCAGATTACAGTAAAAACGAGGACTAGGTGTCCTTCTTGCAGGTGAGATATAAATTATTATACTTTATAATCGAGTATAAATTCAATACCGTAAAACTACTCAACTATGGTCCACTACTGCAACTATGGTCCACAATTTCAACTTCTAAATGAGCATTTCTCAAAATTTTGTACATTTGGATCACGTCTTCGATATTGATAAAAATTGGTACGCTGGTCAAGTCAATGATGCTGAGCAAGATCCACCATATTTCCTAAAAGGTCCCAAAATGTTTGTATGAAACATTCCTTTTTTGTTACCAAACTTTTTGAGATTGCACAAATAAGCATCCGTCCCAATATTCCTATTGGCTTTGTCCTAGTATGGCTATAGTTTTATTATTAATGAGGAGATTTTGCCTTTGAATAGCACGATGAATATAAAAATTACACCTAATAGAAGATATTCGATTAAGTTTTGGAGATTTGTTGGGAGCGTTTGGACTATAGTTAGTGATTTTACTGTACTTCAACCAATATGGATTGTTGATGCGATTAGGATCCACTCAAGAAGGGGGATAACTTTTGAGGTTCTGACACACACACGCGCGTGTTGTGAGCGGACTGAATCCTTGAGACTTGTAAAAATTGTATTGTCTTGGAACTCTTGAACGCAAATCAAACTGTCAAACACTTTAAATATGGTTGGCAGTTGTGCTTGCAAAAAAATATGTGGTCACACTTTAATTCATAATTTTATAGGGTCCTTACCGTTTGCTGGCTAGGTCCTAAGTAGGTCAAAACAGTATTAGTTTTGAATGAAAAAAAAAAGAAAAAAACATCTGAAATGCATTAAAAATATTCACCAACCTGCAATTAAAACTGTTTAAAGCCGTATTAGCAACGGGCTACATACAAATCATGGCCTCATCGGAAGACCATCGCTGGCACACGCTAGCAACATGCTGAAATGAGGCCTTTTCGTAGCATGCACTTTTTTATTTGTATTTTTTTCGTTTCTGTATATTGTGCATTTTGCGTTTGTTACGAATAAACTTATTTATATTTCGAAGTAATCAGGATTAGCAACTTCGTCAATATATAATTGTTTTTTTATTTGCAGGTTCCAGAGGTGCAAGCTGGCCGGTATGATGATGGAGCTGGTCAGGCCGGCCAAGGAAAGGGGGGGAAGGTACACTTTAACCCCCAAGCAGAAAAAGAAAGCCTAGCGATAAATAGTTGTATCCACATTCATAAATAGTGATCGGAACTCGGAGTGCAAAACTTGAACAAAATTTAAAAATTGTCGTGACATGGGAACACTTTATCCAAGAAAAATATGAATTTTGTTGAAAAATCTGCATCAAATTTTATTGTCTATCTCGGAATCAATGTTTGGGTGTGTAGATATGTATATTTTATGGATGTTTGTGCTCTTTCATGTCCACTTGACAAGTTTTGTTAAAGTTTTGCACTCAATTCAAAACTAAAATTGCTTGTTTTGTAACTTTTTAACGTGTCCATGATTCTCAAACCCACGACCGTATACAGACGACTACGTAGGTGAAAAAGTGCCTACAATGAAATGTTGAGTATGGTGTAATAATACGAGTAAATACGATATTTTAGATCAAAATTTGTGAAACTTTGATACCTTTAGAAGTATATTTTACTATTGTTTAATTTTAAGTAAATATAAATTATAAGTTTTATGATACATTAGGTACTTACAGGTATATCGTTTTTTTATATAATGTTGCGGGTAGTTATAAATTTCAACTTTGTAATTAAATTGAAAATAGTGATGTCGAATATGTGTTAAAAAGTGCTTGGAAGCGGAGGTTGTGCCATTATATACTGTCATTAGAGTTGATATTTTTGATTCATATAGCTGTAATAATATGTTGCTCTACTTTTTCACTTCTTTAGATTATCTGGAAGAAAACCATACTAACGTTTTATGGTTCTTTAACGCTCGCCTTTTGTGTTGTTGCTTGTACAATGGATGTACATCCAACACATACTTTTGGCCAACCTCTGCACCATAAACGACTCGGAGCGGAAGTCT
>JALPQI010016308.1:0-26008 GCA_025490895.1 Thaumatotibia leucotreta
AGTTTGGGCTTATTCTACTCAGGATCACGAGCTCTTTCGATTCTAATAGGAGAAAAAAATGTACCAAAATGTTTTTTTTTATTACGATACCGTTTTTCATAGATGTTCAATCAAAGGCGGTAGCGTAATAGAAGGAATGAAAACTGTATGAAAATTATGGGACATATTTTATATTTTTTCACCACACTGCTCGTAAACACGCTGTTTGTCCTTCAATTTCAGAGCGCAAAACTGTGTTTTAATCTCTAGAGGTTAAAGTATTTTTTTTTTAATCTTCCGGATAGACTAAAGCAATAACTTATACGGCCTGAGAGTGCAATAAGCAATAAGCTTTTTGACGTTTGAACTAGACAGTACGTTCGAAAACTCAATAGTTTCAAACAGATTCATAATTTCATACACATGATCTTTTCATAATATTATATTCAGTACCTATGCTAAAATTCAAATTAAATACCACATTTTGTTGTAAAAGGCTTTTAATTAAAAGTTCAAAAAATACGACAAATAAAATCAATAGGAAAATGAAAGGGTTTTCACTATGCAAATTTCAGAACGCATCCGAATATTTTTTTCTTTTAAAATTACAAGCCGCGCCAAAATAAATATTTGAGGTTATTGTTTTATTATTTGTTGATTTGTTTATTTTTTGGAAGTTGAGGACTTGCAAATAAATACCTTCTAATTTGTTATGTTTGAGTTTTATTTCGCATGTTTCCTCGCTTTAGTGTGGTGAAAAATGTTGTGTTTCACTCGGCAGCAAAGCTTGTTCAACTCTCGTGCCTTAAAAATATTTGCACGAGAGTTAAACAATCACTTTGCTCCCTAGTAAAACAAATAACTATTTCTCCTAACAGAATCGAAAGAGCTCGTGATTCCAAGTCGAATAAGCCTAAACTTGACCAAATTTAATAATAAGGTGATTTCAACAACGGTTTGTGAAAACGCCCTGCTGTGTGGTGATGGCAGTAAGAATACATTTGTCACCAGTCACCACCCCAAGTCTTGCCGCGGGTGTCGTGAGAGTCGACTAAGATATAAGTGATTGAAACGTCACTATTAACCATTTTTTGATAGAAGATTGAAGTACAATATTGTTAAAAGTTTATACCAATAATTAAACTCAGCTACCCTTTAAGCTAGGGAGTAATAGAAATGTTAGTACGTCATATAATAATATTTTGTCTTAAAACTATATATTTTTTTAGTTATAAATAGTTAAAAACATTGTATACATCACAGTCTGTAAGCGAGATACTAACTCTAATACCGTACTAATAGTTAAAGATACATAAAAGTAAAGACTATAGATATACCTAATTCAATTTTGAAATATCCAGCTTTTAACTGCTATTAGTATACCTATAGTTTATTTACTTTCATAGGCATCAATACACAATATATTGCAATAACTCTTTACTGTTTCCACTAATTAACAATTTCCGCTGAAAAATCAATGACGGAAATTATTAAGCATGGTCCAATTTCAAAATTAGTTAACAGATAGGTAAGTTTATTGTGAAATATCCCATGAAATGCAATTTCGTGTTAAAACTTTTAGTTGAACCCATGTTCAACCTATCCTTAACCTTAGAACCGTGTCATGTCACTCGTGACCAATGTTCTCGTATTTTAATTGGCAACAATTACGAATTTTGGTGCAAAGGCTGAAACCTACTCGTCTGGGCCAGACCACGACCTTTCCCAAGGAATCTTGGCGGACCACTTTCGAAAACCACTACGTTACACTTTAAATGTATCGATCGAGTCATACGTAACTCTGTAATATATTAGGTGACAGTGACAAGTAGGTACATATCGATAACAATAAAGGTTATACAGTGTGTAAATCTAATACGGGCGATCAATTAAACCAGGCATGGGATTCATTAGTGTAATCATGGATTACAAGGTTTTTTAAAAGTTACTCTTAATTATGACCCCACAGAATTTTTTAAAGATTATCGGAGCAGCAATGTAGGTACGAACATTTGTTATTGTTGATATGGCAGTTATGTCATCTGCTTTTGAAATTAGCTGTCAACGAGAGTTTAACTCGCGTATGTTGCTCTACATTGCGCGCCGAATTATTTTTATGGAAAATTTTGTTGCTCTTTTGAATGTACTAATTATGTCGTAAACTAACACCCGTTAAGAGCTTCGCCCGTATTAGACTTACAACCTGTATTGTAAATATTTTTATCAAAATGTTAGTGAAATTGAAATCATATCCTTCTAAACTGTATCCTACCAGCAATACTACGAGGAGCATCCTCGGCACAATACCACAAGGGCCAATCTTAGATATAGGCTAGTTTAGTTAGATTTCATTTATGTAAATAAATTGTACAGATTTGTAAAATAAAAATATTACAAATGATGTCCAACTGTAGTTCGAAGTTAGGTACCAATAGCAATGTACCGAAGAGAAGTTTCATAAGTTACGAAACTTCTATAGAGAAATTATCGGAAATTAAAATTTTACTAGCAATCTAATCATGCCAAAACCGTTATAATATATATAAATGCCTTTTTCATCACACTTGCTGTCTAAGCGCGCCATTGCTTGCGCGCGTAGCGGGAGTAATAGAAAAGTGATATTCCCTAAGGAGTAATAGAAATGTCAGTACGTCGTTCAATAATATTATGTCTTAAAACTTATTTTTTTGTCAGGAAGTGTAATGAAAAACGAATGAAGATGGCATACCGCTTCAAGATCTCGACGCAGTGACGAAACGCTGGAGAGAGTACTGTTTACAACTATATACGTACAGCAATCCCAGTAACGAGCAGATTCCGGCCCAGGTCGAATCCAATATTTCATGGAACAAATTGGACCTGGAACCTTCAATAATGCGATCAGAGGTATCAGCTGCACTAGTCGCCCTCAAAGACAGGAAGGCCCCTGGAACGGATCAACTGACGGCTGAAATACTTAAGGCAATGGGCACAGCTGGAATTGACGCTCTGCATATCATCTCCGATAAAATCTGGCGTACTGGAGAGTGGCCCAGCGATTGGACGAGATCTGTGATTCTGCCACTTCACAAGAAAGGGTCGACGGCAAAATGTGACAATTATAGGACGCTGGCGCTTATATCTCACGCTAGCAAGGTTCTGCTTCACATAATAAACACCAGACATCGCCACTTTTTGGATTGGCAGATCCCTCAGGAGCAGGCGGGTTTCGTCAAGGGCAAGGGCACTCGTGAGCAGATACTGAATATACGTCAGCTAATTGAAAACGCTTATGAGTTTAATACACCAATCATCCTGTGCTTTATTGACTACAGCAAAGCTTTCGACTGTGTCGTATGGTCAACTCTATGGAAAGTGCTGAGAGAACTGGGAGTTCCTGAACATCTGGTGGCTCTCATTAAATCTCTATATCTGAGTAACGAAGGTGTCGTGAGAATCGACAGAGCCACCTCGGAGCCTTTCAATTTTGAAAAAGGAGTCAGGCAAGGCTGTATTCTATCACCAATTTTATTCAATGCCTATGGAGAATACATAATAAGGAAAGCCTGCGAAAACTGGGAAGGAGGCATCACCATTGGTGGCACTAAAATCACTAACCTCCGATACGCAGATGACACCACACTTCTGGCCACGAGTGAGGCGGAAATGGTAGAAATCCTGGGCAGAATGGAACGCGTCAGTCTAGAGCTAGGCCTGATGATCAATCACAGTAAAACCAAGGTCATGGTAGTGGATCGCAGTAAACAAATAAAGCTCACAGGTGCTCTTGGTCTTGAAATTGTTGAAGATTTCATATATCTCGGCGCAAGCATCAGCAACACCGGACAGTGTGAGAGTGAAATCAGAAGACGCATAGGCATGGCCAAAAATGCAATGGCTCAGCTGCAAGGCGTATGGAGAGATCGAAAAATATCAAAAGAAACCAAAACTAAATTTGTCACCTCCTTGGTATTCTCCATCTTCAGCTACGCCGCTGAGACATGGACCTTGAAAAAGGCAGACCGAGCCCGTATTGATGCATTCGAGATGTGATGCTGGAGGAAGATGTTGCAAATTCCGTGGAATGCTTTTCGCACAAATGTATCAATCCTGCGTGAGCTCAACATCAAGACGAGACTGTCGACTATTTGTATGCGCAGGATACTGGAGTTTTTCGGACACATAGCCAGAAAGGAGGGCCACAACCTTGAACAGCTAATAGTTGTGTAAATGAATACTTAGCTTGTAAGAGTGGCAACACTCAGGTTTATGAAAAATAAAGTTATTATCTATGATCGTAATACATGGTGACATGGCGGAATTTTTTCCTCGTGAGAGAAAATTGATATTATACCATCATGGAAGCACTGAAAGCGCAATTAGATGCTCAAATGGCCCTGATACAGCAGCTGCAGACAAAACTTTCGTCTCAACCTGCCACATCGTCAACAAGCAACGCGCAAGATCTAACCTTCCTGCCCGGTATGACCACGCCGCCGCCGCAACAATTTACTTTCAAAGCGATAGATTGGCAAAGTTGGATCACAAGATTTGAACAGTACCGAGAAAATTGATATTATACCATCATGGAAGCACTGAAAGCGCAATTAGATGCTCAAATGGCCCTGATACAGCAGCTGCAGACAAAACTTTCGTCTCAACCTGCCACATCGTCAACAAGCAACGCGCAAGATCTAACCTTCCTGCCCGGTATGACCACGCCGCCGCCGCAACAATTTACTTTCAAAGCGATAGATTGGCAAAGTTGGATCACAAGATTTGAACTGTACCGAGTTTAAACTACTCGCTTAAAAATGCTACCAAGCGAAACGCAAGTAAATTCTTTATTGTACATCATGGGTGGTCAAGCCAACAACATCATCGCGTCGATGAAGCTCACAGATAGCGACATGAAATCTTACGACATCGTAAAAGAGAAATTTAACTCTTACTACACGGCACGCAAGACTAAAATGTATAGCAGAGCTAGATTTAACCAACGCATACAAAAACAAGACGAAAGTATAGACGAGTTCATCACCGACTTACACACCCTTGCAAAGAAATGTGAATTCGGAACACTCGAAGACGAGCTCATCCGAGATAGAATCGTCGCAGGTATGAAAGATACCGAACTCTCAAAAGCACTTCAAAACTTGGAAGAAGAGCCGAAATTGGAAACTGTCATCAATAGGGTACGACATGCTGAAATAGTGGAAGCCAACATAGCATCACTCAATCCAAACCAAGTTCAAGCTCCAGAAGTACATTACGTAAAGAAAACAAATGTAAAAAAACCCATTAAACAAACTAGTATTTCTACCAGACTAGACTGTTGTAGAAAACACAAGTTTTCTGAATGTGAAGCTGCAAATTCAACTTGCAACGGATGTGGAATCAAAGGTCACTGGCTAGTTGTCTGCAAGAAGAAAAAAGACAACAAGAAAGAACAGAAAACATTAAACGAAGTAACAGAAGAAGATGAATTTTTCTTTGGTACCATACAAAAGTCTGAAAAAATCATTGAGTCTGTGAACTCAACACCTCATTCAACACGCTCAAGACCGAAATATGCTACACTACTCGTTAATGGACAAAAAGTCAAATTCAAGATCGACACTGGTGCATCGGAGACAGTCATCAGCCCTGAACTAAGACAGAAACTTAAATTACCCATACCAACAAAAGTCAAAGAGAAACTCCTAGGACCTTGCAAAATAACGCTACCGTCTGGTGGTATATGCCATAATGTTGAACTGGCATGGCAAAAAAAAACCATTAAGACAGACATCTATGTACTGCAAGACCAGCACACACCCTTACTAGGATTATCGGAATGTGACACTTTTGGTATTGTACAATGGCATCCTCAGACAGAAATCATGCAATTATCCAACAAGACACTACCTGAAGAGGAATATTCAGACTTATTCACAGGATTAGGTGTCAAGAAAGGAAAATATAACATCAAGTTGAAAGAGAATGCTAAACCATATGCAGTAACTACTCCAAGGCACATATCAATACCTATAAGACCTAAAGTACAAAAAGCACTGCAGAACCTTCAAGACATGAATGTGATTGAACCTGTCACACATCCAACAGAATGGTGTGCCCCTATGGTACCTGTCCCTGACAAGAATGACACAACTAGTGTACGTGTCACAGTCGACTACACTGAACTTAATAAAAGCGTCATGAGAGAATATCATCCTCTGCCTACTGTAGAAGAATGCCTAGCACAACTAGCCGGATCAAAATATTTTTCAAAAATTGATCCCGTTAAAAGCTATTTCCAAGTGGAACTCACTGAAGACTCTAAAGATCTCACCACCTTCATCACTCCTTTCGGAAGATATCGATTTAACAGAATGCCAATGGGAATGAACTCCTCAAGTGAAATCTTTCAACGAAAAATGGCAACTATACTAGCTGGCACCAAAGGTTGTATAAATCACGTAGATGACACCTTAGTATATGGCAAAACCATAGAAGAGCATGATGATAACCTTAAAGAAGTTCTCAAAGCGCTACATAAAGGAGGAGTAACTCTCAACAAAAAGAAATGCATCTTCAGGACCAATGAATGCATATTCCTAGGCTACAAAGTATCAAGCAACGGGATTCAGCCTCTTCAAGACAAAATTAAAGCTATAAATAACCTTCCAATACCTAAAGATCTCACAGCACTAAGAAGCTTCATGGGAGCAGTAAATCAGCATCTCAGATTTTTAACCAACATTGCAGATGTGACAAAACCTCTTCGCGACTTACTGAGAAAAGATTCTTCAAGGGAATGGAATGCTGAACACACCACTGCATTTCAAGAAATCAAAAAGTTGTTAACTACAGCACCTCAGTTAGCACATTATGACCCAAATTTAGAAACCAGAGTCTCAGCAGACGCATCACAGTATGGAATGGGAGCCATACTTGAGCAAAAATATGGAGATTTTTGGAGACCAGTCCATTTTTGGTCATCAGCATTTACACCAACTCAGCAAAGGTATGCTATGATTGAAAAAGAAGCATGTGCAACAACCATGGCATGTGAACGCTTTAAACTATACCTACAAGGCTTACCAGTGTTCACTGTAAGAACAGATCACAAACCATTACTTGCAATATTAGGATCAAAGCCTATTGCAGACCTGCCTATAAGACTTCAGAGGTTCAGAATGAGAATGACTCCATACAACTATAACATAGAACATGTTCCTGGCAAATACATGTACACAGCAGATATGTTATCCAGAGCCCCACTTCCAACTGAAGAAGAAGACAGAGATATCCTTGATAGAAGTGACAAGATTGATGAATCTACATTCCTTAGCATTATTAAAGAAATGCCCTTCTCTAATGAGCGCCTTAATAAAATAAAAGAGGCCCAACAAACAGATGATATATCAAAGAAAATATACCTCTATATTAAACATGGATGGCCAAACTACAAAAATATAGAAGAGGAATTAAAACCATTTTGGAAACACAAAGATAACCTTGTTCTAACTAATGATTTAATTTCATATGGATTAAAAATATACATACCTATAAAGCTTAGACAAAGCATCATTGAAAAGCTTCATACTGGACATGTTACAGCTTACAAGAGCCAACTGCGAGCCAAACATGCAGTATGGTGGCCCACATGGGAACAAGACATCACTCTATGGTCAAAACAATGTGAATTCTGCGTTAAAGTAACTACACAGAGACCCGAACCTCTTATACCTGGCAATGTACCTGAAAACCCATTTGAAGTCATAGCTGCTGATCTATGCACCTACAAGGGTAAGGAATACCTTGTTGTGAGAGATATACTATCAAACTACCCTGAAGTAGTATCACTGACATCTACAACCTCCACAGCAATAATCAAACACTTAAAATGCATCATGGCCAGACATGGTATACCTCACATCTTGAGGTCAGATAATGGTCCACAATTTTCCTCAGTTCAGAAAATTCGCAAAAGAGTGGGAATTCACACACATCACTTCAAGCCCCCACTTTCCTCAAAGCAATGGAGCCGCTGAAATAGGTGTAAAAATAATCAAAACAATATTTGATAAAAATCCAGAAGATCCCTTACTTGGACTACTACATTACAGAACAACACCTAACCAACTCGGACTCGCTCCGTCACAAATTGCTATGTCAAGACTTCTGAACACTAATATACCAACAACATCCTCAGCATTAAAACCAAAAATACAAGACTTAGAACATTTGAGAGAACAGCTATTGAAAAGAAGAGAAAAAGCTAAAGAAAACTATGACAAAAGACACAGAACTAAAGAATTACCTAAATTAGAAACTGGAAAAAGAGTATTTCTACCAGACGAACAAATACATGAAACAGTTACCAAGATAAGAGAGGAACCCAGGAGCTATAACATATTAACAGAAAAAGGAAGAGAGATCAGGAAGAATAGAAGAGCAATCATTGAATTACCAGATCAAGCCACCAATTCAATGAGACAGAACATCACCACTCATGCTACTGCGCCACCATCTCTTCATGCTTCACCTTCCACAAACCTGGATCCCATCATACACATTGTTCCAGAAAAACCCAATCAACCACTGTTGATAAACATCCCAGATCAACCAGAGAATAACACATGCTCACCTCCAGAAGAACAACAAACATTATTATCACCTGAGATTAGACAGAGCACAGCTACAGACAAAATCACAGTGAGAACACCTGTAAGTGAGCCTAGCACTCAAACTGATGAAGAATCACCACTGTCAACTCCTTATAATACACCTGAATCCTCATCAACCACATTCATGGACACCTCGCCGGAGAATGTAACCACCACTACCAGATCTGGGCGCATTGTGAAACCTGTAAAGAAATGTTTGTGCAAAGACTGTTAAGACTGTTAAAAGTGAACTTACTATTTTCATACATTGATATAAATAAGAACAGTACACAGTGATAGTGTTGTGTAATTATCATACTTGTGGTCAAATTCGTAAGTACATACATAAGAACAATTTATATTTAGTTTCAAAGTAAACAAACAACAATCATCTTGTTTTAAAAATCTTTATTGTTATAAATCATAAACATAACAAATAACAACCAATATTGTTGATTAACTTGTTAATGTCAGTCACTTAAGTCTTCATGAAACTGTATTCTATGCAAACTTGTATTTCATAGCATTATGCAGTCAATTAATGGTTCATAGTTTAAATGTTATAAGAGTTAATTATCGAAATAAAGTTCATTACTTTTTCTTTTAGGTTAGGATTCCACAACTGTCAATGTCATTAATGAAATGTCAACTAGCTTACTAGAGATGTACCATCCACAATATTATTACCGATAACTAGAGACGTAACCTACCTTTGTAAAAGAAAAAGGAAGATGTGTAAATTAATACTTAGCTTGTAAGAGTGGCAACACTCAGGTTTATGAAAAATAAAGTTATTATCTATGATCGTAATACAATAGTCACTGGGAAGGTTGATGGCAAACGACCTAGGGGCCGCAGTCCAACAAGGTGGTCAGATCAGGTTCGCTCCGCTCTAGACACCCAACTACACAGCGCTCTGCATGATGCGAAGAACCGGCATAGATGGCGAGACACCGTAAGAAAGAAGTTAATCCTAAGAGGACTTCACGACCCTCATCATTGAGGAATACGACGCAAGGAGGAGGTGATGAAAAACATTGTATGCATCACGGTAGGTAAGCGGAATGCTAACTCGAGTCATAAAATCCCTCGGCCTGACGGCGTCGGGCTTCTAACACTCTCGTTAGTAATTCCGTAGTTCCGTACATACCTCCCTTGATGCACAATGTACTATTAAGGCACATTTTATGCCTTTTTCACTCAATTGTGAAATACAATGTGCTTTTTATAAGTTCTCATGGAAACATTCTCAATGAGAACTTACTAAATTCTCGGAAATTCCCGAGTACCTATATTCCCGCAATTTTGAGAATGTTCTGCGACTTGTACATTGCTAGGTACCATGTATTTTAACAAGAAAAGCCATTGTTAAATCATTAACCATTTGTAATTATTTAACAGGATGTCTGAAATACGAGTACCTGTTAAGTGAATGTAGCAACCAAAAACTGAGTCATTGCTGGGGTAGTGCTTCCTTTGTCTTGAACAGAAACTTACTTAAATACGGCGTAACTTACAAGGAAGCAAAATAATTTGCTTACTTTTCGTGGTAATTCGATATAAATATACAGGGCAGAAATAGGCGTGATCTTTTAAGATCATAGCCATCATAGGTACTTACCGCAGTGTTCCGATTAATAAAAAAAATCAAGATATTTTTTCAGGCAAAATAAAAACGTTTTGTAATTTGGAGAAAATATTTTCGATCTTACTTTTTTGTATGATTTTCCATACATCTTTACACTAGTTTGGGAATGTTTCCCAAATCTCATTATAATTACTTAAATTGATTAATATTATACATATGTAAATTAACATCATAAAGAAGTTAGCAACAGCGTCAGTTTTTGTCACATGACAAAAACTGACGCTTACGCCTGGAGGTGGCTTATGAAATGAATCTTGTCATGGCCAAACATTTATCGTTTATCGTGCTAGGAGTCACTTTCGCACTTGCTGCTTGTTAGAACGAGACGACAAACGATCTACGATAAACCCTCATAAGACAGGTTAATATTTTCAAGTCCGCAATCATAACTATACTAATTACATTACCACGTTTTTTTAATGAAAAATTCTCAGTTTTGTATGTGCTATACCGAATGTAGGTAGCGTGGACCTTGATACAGGATATAAAATAAATCCGTGTCCCTTATATCATATAGGTATACGCAATTAATGTGAGATTAGTTTAGATTTATCATAGGCATAAAGTAATTAAAACCTCATAGCGAATTCATTAACAGTTACTAGCTTTAACGGATGTAGTATCCAATTATTCTAAATGGTTCTACGCGCCAACATACTACTCAACATACCAAACGTTCGTACGTTTCACTATTTTCTATTATCTAGATACCTATCTTAAAACTACCCAACTGCAATTCATAGTCTAGCAAACCTATGGCGAATTTCTAAAATCTTAAAAATATCGACCACCTGTCTCTGTCATACCGATGACCCTTCTCTTTGGCGTGACAGAAACAGATGCTCGAAATTTGTGATTTTCGCGAGCCACGAGCGACGTGTTGCCTCTCTCTCTCGCACTTTTCAATTCATACGTAACTGTGACAAGGAGGCAACAAGTTATATTTAATTCTCTGTAGTTACTTTAATGTGGTCCACAATCCACAAGTTTAACATGAGTTCATAATCAAGCATCTAACCCAATTTTCATCACACTTGCTGTTGAAGCGCGCCATTGCTGCATGCATAGCGGGAGTAATATAAAAGTGAAATTCCCTAGGGAAAGAAATGTCAGTACGTCGTTTAATAAAATTTTGTCTTCGGTCGGTAAGCGGAATACTAACTCGAGTCATCAAAAGCCCTCCGCCTTAGGCGTCGGGCTTCTAACACTCTCGTTAGTAATTCCGTACTTACCTCCCTTGATGTACAATGTACTATTATGTTTTGGTTTTGTCATAAATTCATGAAGCGAAAGTGCCTTAAATATCGTAGATGGGCATTTTCGCGAGAAGAGATCCAAAAAAATTTTTTTTTAAGGTAGGTAAATTTAATGTTTTTCCTACTCAGAATAACGAGTTCTTTCAATCTAGGAGAAAAAAAGTACAAGAAAAAAATGGTCCCACATTTTTCATACATTTTACATGCTCTCCACTTTGTAACCGCTGTACAAAGTGTTTGAAAAACAGTTACGTAATAGAAACAAAAAGTTGGGACACTTTTTTTCTTCTAGTAGGATCGAAAGAGCTCGTGATTCTGAGCAGGAAAAACATAAAATTTACCTGTTTCAGAAAAATAAGTTTTTGGATCTCTTCTCGCCAAAATGCCCAGATAGGATATTTCGCTGAAAAAATACTTAATTTTATTTTGAAAATTAAATAATACTGCATTCAACAATTTTCGACAAATAACAATTTTCCAACCTCAATACAATTTTTTTTTTCAAAATTTTATGATGTCATTCGAAGCAATGGATAAATAATATAATATTTTCTTAAGAAACATAATATCTAAACTAAAAGAATAACCAAAAATGTTTGGTTCAAAATTCGAAAAAAAAATTGTAGTTCGTTCGATTTCCGGGTGAAGCAAAGTCATGGGACGCCCTGTATTTTCATTAGTACTTTCAGTCTACTTAGTATTTTTCTCACAATAGTTACCTAAGGCACCAATACCATCTTTAGTCTCCACAATAGCTATTATTCAAGTCATTATTATTCTAAATTGTTATTGTAATCCTCCCATCGCAAATAGTTTCGTTTAGCGGCACTTTTGCAACTTCGGATATCTCACGTAGATAAAGTGGAGCGTTGTGCAAAAAACAGGTGTCGTGGCCGGTTTGAGGGGACAGGAAGCCAATCCAGTGTGATTTATAAGCGGCAGCCTTTTGGTGGTCTCATTTGCCTCTGCAACGGTATCCTGCCTTTTCGCCGAAGATTATATTTCCGAATTTCATTTCCCAACCAACTTGTCGCAGAAGTATCATTCGGGCGAATAATTTTTGGCAATTAAATATTTCGCAAATATTTCATTTCCCAAGCCCATAGTTAGGAAATGACAATTACCCACTAGTTGGGTTAGGTTAGGTTGGATTATGTAAAGTTGGGAAGGCGAAATGACACTTCTGCGTAAAGTTGGTTAGGAAGTGAAATTAGGCAATACAATTTTCGGCGAAAAGGCAGAGAACCCTCTGCAACAGTCAGTCAGCGACCCTACCGCGAACTCCGAAGATCGCAAATTTCGGGGATTTGTCTCTGTCACTCTAATGACGCCTTCGTTCGTGTGACAGAGACAAATCCCCGAAATTTGCGAACTTCGGAGTTCGCGTAGGCCAACAGGCTGATTTATTTGATAGAGCTTACTTGGCTCCTCCCTCCTCACATCGATTTCCTCATTGCTGAGGGTCGTAATTCCTACTCTTTTGCATTATTACATACCAGCGCCAGTTACAGTAAGGATTCTAAACTGGGTATCACACAGCTAACTGTTAGCTGTGTGATACCCAGTTTAGAATCCTGTGCGCTCAGGTTCTGGTCAGACCGTCTCCTCGGACTATGACCCCTTAGGCGTCTGAGGCCCTACCGCTAACCTCGGAAAACGGAAATTTCGAGGATCTGTTTCTGTCACTCTAACGAAGACGTCAGGGGTGTGGTAGAGACAGGTGCTCGAAATTTATGAAGTTCGCGGCCTACTGATGTCAAGTCAATACCTCACCGTAAGTCATGCCCATGTTTCTCAGCCACGGGCAAAACTCTCATGAGATAATCGGACACCTTAAACGGAACGGAGCGGATCAAACCGATTCATCCTATCTCATTGGACCGCACACTAAATATTATGTATAGTCAAACATTTGGAACCCTAGGCCACTCAAGAGTCATGTCAAAGTAACGTCATAAATCAGATTGTACGAAACCTCTTACGACTTGTCATTTTGACATGGGCTTAGAGTAGCCTAGAGTTCCAATGGTTTAGTGTATGTTACACAGGTTACTGCTCTACAACAAGCAAACACATCTGTTTGCTCATGCCGCATGTGATTTGGACCAAACCATCGCCTTCGTATCAGTAAATCTGCTTGTTTCCGTTGTCGTAAAGAGCTTTTGACGTTTCAAGGCGACACCGATGGTGGCACTTTTTCGCATAACTATGTTGGCATATCTGACTGTGAGAAAAATTACTATTCGGCTGATGCCTGTGTGGGTGGATACTTTGCGACACAATTAGCATAGTATCTTTGTTCGTCTTGCTTTCAATGATTGAATTGATAATTAAAATTACAATAATTGATTAATATTAATAAAATATCGACATCACGAAACCGAATTCGATGTTATCTGCTTGGAAGGTATATCAAATTTAAATACTTACCTAAATATTTCTTCCTACCAGTACTTCTCCGGTCGTGGTATAGGGTTAGAACGGGAAGTTATTTTAATTCTACAAATTTGCTATTGTGTACATATCACGATTCAAAAGTGGTTAGTGCCATACCCACTTGAATTAAATCTCTTATTGTAAGTAATTAATTGCTGTTGTATGGACATGTCAAGAGGAGACTACCCGATTGTGCTACCAACCAATTGCTATTTTTTTTCTGTCCCCAGAAAACGACCAAAACTACCTAAGACTATCTGGGAAAATGAGTTGCTGACAGATATGGCAAAATGTAACTTATAGTCACCACCAAATGAAAATAATTCAAAGTTGTACCGGACTCAAGTCAACGACTCGTCGTGAACGTCTACCTATACTACAAAATACTCTATTTCCTCCTCCATCCATCAGTCAAATCCTTCAATGAATCCAATCTTCTATGTTACGTCATTTGGACTCGTCTTCGGCCACCCTGACTACTCGGATTCCCGAGATAAGTACTCATATTTAACCACAGAATAAACTACATGACTTTTTGACTAAGGAGACTTGTGTATCTTGTTAGCTTACTGAATTTTTCGTCAATGACTGCCACACAGATAAAATATAGGGAAGATTCCGTGTATTAAGACATACCTAAACAAACTACTGTCATCCTTTACCATCTCAAGATGTATTCCATAAGGAAAAGAGACAAATAAGGTAGCTCTACTTGGTCTTGAATTCTATCAATGACTCCATTTTCTTGAACAATGCTACCAACCTGACTAGATAAAATGTCATTAACTATTAGTGTTGTCCAGTCTTCATCGTATGCTTTTTATCGGCAATAATAATATTTTTACCAAATTAGGTAGCGAATACAGTAGGAATAAACTTTATTTCCTACTCAGAATCACGATCTTCTGCGATCCTTAATACCTATGTCATGATTTCTAAATCTACATTTTAGGATAAAAATAAAATCACAAAATTAATGAAATTTTATCTTTACTTAAAATGTCAAATGTCATAAGAAGTGTTCTGTCTAAAACGTATGCCACTAGTTGGCGCCACATAGCGGTAAGGTCTCGCTAAGAAACAATTATCTAGCCTCAAAGAAAAACTAACTAGAAGGTCATTTTATTTTTTTACATAATTTTATTAACCCGTACAAATCTTAGAATTTAGACAAGTTTCTGGACCTGACGCCTCAGTGCTGCCGCCCTGGTGAACGGCATTTCAGAAAACCCTCATTATAACATGTTTTATGGAACTGATCATCCCTTAAAAAAGCATACCTAACAATTTACGTATGATGGCTTCTTTGTAAAATTAATCACATGTGTGTCATTATTAAACTAAACTTAATTTACTTTCTGGTTGACATGACATTGGATGATTACCAAATATGGTGGGTACTACGTCAGAATGTAATCACTTTTGCGCGTACCCTTGCCTGAAACAACAGCTTCAAAATGTGCGGAGCATATTTTTGAATACTTTTTAGGGAACCAGTCGTCTGCCTTTTTGATATTTTTGACCCATAATAGCCTTTGTTCAGTGTCCTGTGGCAACCTGTTGGAAATTAAAAACATCGAATCATTTTCTGAGATGGCTATCAATACATTTATCGATATCACGATCGGTCTCTTAGGTACAACACTATGCGATACAAATATTTGAATCCCACTATTTATAATTACATTACGAAGGCAAATACGAATGGTTAATTCACAAAACTACACACATGTATCCGGCAACAAATATTGAAAAAGATTTTCAGTTACTTTTACCTTAATAAGGTTCGAAATCTTAAAATTCAAGTCAAAACTAAATTACGGGTGAAACGTAATGTCTTTATTTTGTTTATTCAGGTAACCCTTGCGGTTTTTACACCCTAGAACCACACAAGTCATCACTTTTATCACATCCCGTGCACTTATCGAACAGAAATATACATAAAAAGCATTATTTTAATCACTTTTACTATTTGCGGTTTAGGTGCACTAGTATACCCAAACAAAGATCGTTGACAGGCATTGCCGGCGTCACCCACAGATAATAATAGACTCGGTCTATAAATTTATAAGTCTATGGACTGCCAATTATCCCAAATCCAAGCATTCCATTTAAAGCTAGGTACACAATTTTGTTAAATTCATCAGTATGTCAGTACATATCCAACCGAGAACTAGTTTCGTTTAATCTATGACCATCCATCTTCTTTGCTATGTTGTTACCTTGAACGATATTTTGTATTCTTATCTATGCAAAATCGGTCCAATACATCACGCTTTGTCACTTTTAAAACGCGAGTATACCTACCAAATGAATTAGCATAAAAACAATATACCTACTTATTATTTACAATACATTGATTTCATTTACCTACGTGTCTTTGCGACCCTAATTTCATCTTATTCAGGTTGAAAATGAGTATACCGTTACCGACAAACTTGGACATTTCCTACCGTTCATGACAACATTTTGAGACTATAATGTCATATGAACTTTCCCGAATTCGGCTTAGTTTCAGAGATAATGACATGTTTTAAAAATCTATTTTCATTATTACTCACTGAAAATGCCCGCATGATTAAAATTCGTCACTATGAGTTTACATCCATTGATGGACGTTTGACAAAAGTGTTTAACTAAAAAAAAAATCTAAACTCATTAAAGGGTCATTTGCAGAAAAAGTGTACCTTTTAATTTTTTTGCGATCATGGACTCTAATACATAATTTTACACGGCATCGTGCGTACTTTTCAGTTATGAAACAAAAAAAATTGTCCCTAATGTCACGAAAATAAGTATGTAAATTGAGATTACTCAGTTTAGTTACTCCCATACTAAATGTATGAAACGAAATGTAACGAAACTGATTTAAAAAATCTCAAATTTGTTACAGAATTTTTCATACCTTTAGTATGGGAGTAACTAAACTGAGAAATCTCAATTTACATACTTATTTTCGTAACATTGAAAGGTACACTTTTTCTGCAAATGACCCTAAAAAAAAGTCTTTCCTTACAATTTATTACTGGTAATGTCTCCTCAAAATATAAAAAAAAAAAATGGTTTGTCTAAAAATCAGATATATGGCATATAATATTTTTTACTTCTTTTGACATGAAAAATGCATGTGTAAAGTCAAAAATGCATGTGTACTTCATTCCAGACTCCTTAACCTAAATTGTATTTAGCCGAATTTTGTGTTATTTTTTTCTAATTTAACAGATAAACATAACCTAAATGGGAAGACGTAAGTAGGTACTTAATTACTCAGTAAACTAAATAAGATAGGTAGGTACAGTCGCTACCGGCTCTCACGTTTGAATAGTTCATTACCATGTTACACATAAAGTATTACGTGTTTGTGCCGATACAATAACATACCTACCTATACCTCCCAAGGGTTCCCACGGCGGGTACAGTCGTGCACACTCTATAACATTGACTTACAAAACTACACCTTTCGACAGTAGAAAACAAAAAAATATAAACAAATAATATTTCTATAGCATTTGACGTCTTTGACACATCGTGAAACACATTCGCTGATCTATTTTTAGATTAATACTAATAAATATCAATCATTTCAACTAAAAATTTATATGTTAACTCAAGGTTTAAAAGTTTTGAGTTGGGAATATAACCAATATTGTGTTCTAAAAGTGCGTGATTATCAAATAATGCAAGTTTTAGGATTGTTTACATTTTTTTGTTTTCTACTAACGAGTGGTATACATTGATTGATTCCTCTTCTTCCGGCATAGGTACTCATCATATAGCTTGCAGATCTTTGGGTCATTTTAATTTTTACTTCTGACTATTTACCTGTTACTACATAAGTGCTTTGGTGGAATAGTTTCATAACTTCATAACTTGTGAAAGTATTTATTAATTTTATTATACAGAATGTTCTCGGTAACTTAAATTTAACAAACATACTAATCATTTTATAAATACTATTTAGGATCCGGAATGCATGTTACTTACTTACCTATTTAGTCTGCCAGCCGTAACATAAGCCTAATCTTTTTATTTCAATTCCAACTAATTAAATGTAATTGTTAATATCATTTCTTAGATAAATGTTGTTACTAGCCGTAATTATTTCTGTTAATCGCATATTCTCCTCCACGAGACAGGCTACGCCTAGTGTGGAGGTCAGTTCAATGTACAATTGACCTAATTTATATTGCCAAATAAACAATTTTATTTATTTATTTATATCAAGATCAAGACCGTACCTATACCTGCCTTAGTATTTTTTTCTGTCTGGTTAGAAAATATTTTAAATCTCATAAAATATTTAAGCTAACAAACTTTCGAAGAACATGGCCTTAACCTGTGACATAGTTGCAGAGATTTTTAAATGATTTGACATATTTTTGCACCTGAATAAATTGCATATATAGTTCGGGAAATATTATTTGACAGACTCATATCTTACTTACGACCTTTTGTGTTGCATCATTAACAATAGAAAAGTGTTCGACTGCTGATTGTCTAGAAGTGTTAACGCAAAACAAAAGGTCGTAAGTAAGATAACAGTCGGTCAAATAATATTTCTCGAACTATACCTATGCATATATTGCATATTTAGAAAATCACTCTAAATTATACCGGTCCGACTCAACTCTTCGTTTTTTATGTAAAACATGACATCATACCAAGATATGCCGTATCTACCTAATTACGGCGAAGAATTATGCTGAGACGAGCTTATTTCGTACTTCGTAGTAAACATCAGATAGTAGATTGTTCAACGAGGGACTAAAACAGGCCATTATAACACGAGATATTTATGTAGTAGTTTTATGTAGTTCGAGTGTCATTATGGCTGTTTAGTCCCGAATTAAACACTCTACTTTTCACTTAGAATGCGAGGAAAAAATCTCAGTATTTATTAACAGAAAGAACAACTAAGAAACAATAGTACATTGTGCATCAAGGGAGGTAAGTGCGGAATTACTAACGAGAGTGTTAGAAGCCCGACGCCGTTAGGCGGAGGGCTTTTATGACTCGAGTTAGTATTCCGCTTACCGACCGTGATGCATACAATGTTTTTCATCACACTTGCCAACCAAAACATAAGTTTTAAGATATAATATTATTAAATGACGTACTGACATTTTTATTACTCCCTAGGGAATTTCACTTTTCTATTACTCCCGCTACGCGCGCAAGCAATAGCGCGCTTAGACAGCAAGTGTGATGAAAAAAAATTATATGTTCTGTGAATGTCAAAACTTCCGATTTCTTCGGAACATGGCCACTTGACGATAAGTTCGCAAACTTTATCAAGTTATATGGTTTAGTTGCAGTGTGGTTTTAAGCATGGAATATATGCTACAAGTTGATGACGGTTGATATTTCTTCGATTTTTCATCAAAATATGTCAGAAATACGCCTTCCATAAATGATGTTGGTACCTAATTAGCTTTCCAGTTTTCCAATCCATAAAAGTTTGATACGCTTTTGAATATTACACTAGATTTCGGCGGCAAAAGATTTTGCACCACCTTTTTTGCATTCTTCTTCATTCTGGAGTAAGGCGTTAATACTTCTTCATATTAACGCCATCATCGTAAATTATACGATTTGAACAATATTACTTATGGACAAAAACACAAAAAATAAGCAATCAAATTCGTTCCGCGTTTTGTTTTTATCTGTATTCCTTTTTCGAAATATGACGCTTTAAATACTTGCATATTTAGCCAACGAATTGGAGCTAACTACAAACTATTTTGAAGCTAATTGGTTAAAACATAAGTAACATAACATATGTAAGTAATAAATTGGATTCAATCTTAATCATATATTAAACAAGTATTAAATATACATGTACCTATATTAAGAAAAAAAATCGATTTTCCTTAATATTTTTACACGATTGACATTTTGAGGTTTTTTCCAATGGCAATAATCGTTCGTTCAAAAATCATAAACACCAGAAATGGCTGTTTAGGGGTTTCCAAAGTCAATTAAAAAAAAGTTTAGAGGTTGTATCCACGGCATGCACAAAAGTGGTCCATACACAAGCACTGAAAATGGCGACTATCCTTTATTCTTGAACACCGTGAGTGTGGCTGTTTACGGGTTTCCAACGTCAATTAAAAAAAAATTACTTTAGTCCCTAGAGATTAATAAAGAGTTTTAGTCCCGATATGCAGGGATTAAAATAACATTTTAAGAGCATGAGAAGTGAAAAATGTATTAATTTGTACCTGCTTATTGTTATATTTGTTACGCATATAATTTTAGTTCCTACTTCTTAGGATTTCCTACCCAAACCTTTAAACCTTTTACCCTATTCATTGAAATAAAATATTATGGCTAGGTATCCTACAGATTTCTTAGAAGTCGGTGCCTTAGCATGCCTATATTATTTAAAGAATCACTAACCGCTAGTCAACATGTCATAACTACTAAGCAAACACTTGAATAAATCTCAAAAATGTATGACAGTTGTTATATTCAAAGAATTATCCTTAACGATTAGAAGTTGGAGGATCCAACTCCTAATCGTTAAGGAGTTATAACTTTCGTCATCAGCTCACCAACATGAGACTATGACCACCTAAAGGCAAATACTCAAATAGCTTCCAAAATACATGAACTATGTTATATTTAAAGAATTATCCCCCAACTCCTAATCTCTAAGGAGTCGTACCTTCCATCATCAGCTCACCGACATGAAAGGATGACCACCTAAAGGCAAATACTCAAATAGCTTCCAAAATACACGAAATATGTTATATTTAAAGAATTGTCCCCCAACTCCTAATCTCTAAGGAGTTGTACCTTTCATCATCAGCTCACCAACATAAAAGGATGACCACCTAAAGGCAAATACTCAAATAGCTTCCAAAATACACGAAATATGCTATTCTTAAAGAATTATCCCCCAACTCCTAATTGCTAAGGAGTTGTACCTTCCATCATCAGATCACCAACTTAAAACGTTCATGACTAGACGCAAATACTTGATTAGTCTTCGAAAATAAATGAAAAATGTCATGTGTGCCTACAAGATTTGAAGAGTTCCCTCGATTTCTCCAGGATCCCATCATCAGATCTGGATTCGGTGACAATGGGACCAACTAGAAGGTATACCCTTTCAAACAAAAAAAGAATTTTTCAAATCGGTCCACGCGTCTTCGAGTAATCGGGGAACATACATAAAAAAAAAAAGATTTCGACGAATTGTAAACCTCCTCCTTTTTGAAGTCGGTTAAAAATGATAAATTTGATGTCATTTGATTTCACGAATGGCTCAGCCGTGGCCTACAACTATATGGCCCACCTGCACAATAGGGTTAACAAACTAACACGGAGTTAACTGGCAAAGTCTACATACATTTCTAACAGTTTAACTTCGGGTTATTAACCTTTTTTCGTGGGGAAATACTTTACGCATAATAATATGTACCATCCGAGCGCGCGGATGGGCCACGATGGGTTATATGGGACTTACGAGGATAGACGAAAGGTGACGTTGCGTTGTGTAAATGCATTCTCCTGTGCGTCAAAAAACGAGTACAATTGAGTATATGTGCCGTTGTACCGTACACTAAATCTTTTAAAAGCTTTTGTTATTAACTGTACCTACGAAACGGATGTGGGTGGGACCTTGTAAAGAAATCCTTAAGCAAAATTCGGTCAGCAATACAATGCGTATTTAGCGAACTATTTTAGCCGAACTGTGAGTAATCGGGACAACCTCACAACCCTAGAGGTTAACTTGATTTAAATTAAAAATGAAGGTCGCTGTTTATTGAGGAAATGTAAAATGGCACTTAGTGGCTATTGGTAGTGCCTTTATTGGGTTTAACACTGTTGGTTTTTCGAACTGAAATTATATTGTATGAAATTAAATTATAGTGTATTACCGGGCCAAAAGAGTAATTCAATGAAATTATACTGACGGATAAAGGAAAGGGGGTAAATCTTACAGACTAGCAAATTTCAAACAGTTCCCCGAAATTTAACGAATAATCACCAAATAAAAAAAAATAAACCGACTTCAACCGATTACTCCAAAATCCCATCATCAGATCAGACCTCGACTTGGTACCAACAGGACCCTCTCGGGGATCGATTTAAAAACAAATTTAAAATCTGTTCACGATTGATTCCTAACTTGATAATTGATTCACTGGCAGCGGGGATGCTTTTATTTTTTGGTCACTGTGTAATTAATTCGATTAGGAAACTGACTGGATGCGAGCCAGATGCCAATCGCTAACGCTCAATAGTGAATCGTGACAAAGAGAGAAAAGTACGATACGCTACTAAGCGTTAGCGATTGGCAGTTTGGCTACGCACTCTGAAACGATACGTACGTCGATAACTCGATACCTACTCTAAAATTATATAAGGTGTAAATACTTTTCCGGGATTCCCGAAAACTTAAAAAAAACAGTTTGTGTTTTATGAATAGGTATTCCTCTTGTTCGTTGGTATTTTGTGCTTTATATCCTATCAAGACTATTACAAATAATTGTGAAATAATTTGCAGTTTTCCACAAATCGATGTTACTTAGCGACGGGGCGCTACCGCGAAACACGTAGTTCGTTAATTTCGAGGCTCATCTGTCAAAACGCTACTAGGAAACTCTTTCGTTCTTGATTGCGGCCACGAAGTACGTGAATGTAACGAAGTCGGTCCGTAAACGCTACCACGAAAGGCAATATGTGGAGTTTTTGACAGTACTTACTACGTAAAGAAACGTCAAATATGCCGGCAATGAGCTAACGTCCTTCTTTCGATGATCTCAATGTTGCCGAAACACGCCACTTTTTCATTTTCTCACGACTTTTGTAATAGTAAATAAGTCTTTAATTTAGTCGTCCTTCTTTCGATGATCTCAATGTTGCCGAAACACGCCACTTTTTCATTTTCTCACGACTTTTGTAATAGTAAATAAGTCTTTAATTTTAGTGATTTGTTATGATCTCGAGCTTAGAAAAAAAGAGTAAATATATTGCTTTGCACGTGTTTTAGAAACTTCATTGAAAACTATGTTTCGAAGCGTGATTCACGGTTTTTGTAATTCATCACATGGTAATTATTCGATCATTATGATTATGACATTTATGACCGTTATGACATGATATCGTCATTGTGTCGTTGTCGTATTGTGAGCATATTGTGAGTATTGTGCGTTGCTTTCGTTGTTTTCGAGATATTTTTTTCTGTTGTATTTGGTAGGCGTTTTGAATACTAACAACAAGGCGGAATTCGCTGCGTAAGTAGTAAACGTGTTTTAATGAAATACGTCTTATGTTTAGGAGATAGAAAGCACCTAACGAACGGTTTACAATCGCGATATTTAGTTTTAGTAAAAATGGCTGCAAGATTGTTCATCTTACAAGAAGCTTTGGATGAAGAAAGAAGGGAACAGACTGCTCGGAGACGGCATACCCGGGAGACCTCAAAAATTATTCATTTGCCTGACCCAGAGTTCATCAACACCTTTCGGGTCACCCGGGAGGTGTTAGAAACTCTGTGCGCCGATGTGGTGCCCTTGATGCCGCCCCAATGGCATAGCCGTGGAATCGACCTTGTGGATAAGGTAAAACATTTCTGAATGTGTATTTATATGGCCAAAAAACTAGCCTAAGTATACTGAACATTGGTGCTGTAATGAGAATGAGACTTAATACCTAACATTTAAAGGTCTATAGTATAGGTTTAGAAGGTTCACATAAGTATGTGATATTAGCTCTAGTGAAAAGGCGGGTGCCTTTCCACAAGAACTAACCTGAATATATATTCATGATCTGAAATTGGTAATCATAATATTCATAATACCTACACAATCCTTATATGTTCTTTACCTTTACCACTTAAACCCTACCACTTAGCCATAGATGGGCACATAGGTATTATTGACAAAACAACAATTATTTTTATTAGGTGTAGTGATCATAAAATTGATATAATTTTTTTAATGTTAACATTTTTTTTTACAGATTTTAATATCATGAAAATTTTATGGTAGGGGCGATTACCAGGGTGGAGTGGGGCGAGACCAATGGGTGCCGATGTCCCAACAAGCGGTATCAGAGTGCCTAAAAGAAGTTACTACTGCCTTAAACGACCCAACTCTGACACATAGGCATATCCAATTCCCCCAAACACAGGCAGCACGGGGTTCCATTAAAGCAGGGTAAGTACATTAACTTCTTATTTAATTTTACAACAAAAAATTCTATGTGTGCGAGTTGTAAGCAGATAATTAATAAGTAGCAGGGGGGTTTCTCTTGCATTGGAATAAATAGAGATCAGTGGAGTCAATATTACAACAAAAAACTAAAGTAACTAAACATTACAATAAACAAATACTATAAATAGAATACATTTTAATGTTACATGGTTACACCCTAAAATAAAACAACTCAGACATAACTTAATGCCCGTATTCGTAAGAAACTTCTTTTAAACCACATATTCTTGAATTTAACTTGTCAGTGGGGATACTTGTGAAGAGCTAATATGCAAAAGTATGAGGTGGTTTTAGTGACGATGGTGATTGCTTTCCCTTAGAGTATGGTCAAAGGCGCCTAGCCTTGTGAGGGATTGCATATACCCGAGAAAATTGACTGGTGGTTGCTAAGACCGAGTGGCCAAGCGAAGCGGCATCAGATCTTGGTCTATTTTTCTTTGGTATATGATATCCAATATCTATAATTTATACAGTATTAAGTAGTGTGATAACTGGGAAAAAAATAAAAACGCTAATCAAAATATTTACTAATAAAATAGGTAATTTGATTTGAATGTCACAAATAAATAAGATCCAGTAAATAAGAAATTGTATTCAAATGTTATAAGTTTATACATATACACAATTGCGTAATGAACAGTTTCATACAAGAATCTTATTTTGCAGATTTTTCAATTTGGAATCCCGGGAGTGTGTGGCGCAATAGACTGCACCCACGTGGCTCACCACAGACCACATGATTTTGAGGAAAGGTTTTTCAACCGTAAACATTTTCACTTGTTGAACGTACAGATGGTAAATAATATTATTTTATTACCTAGAATACCATACATAACTTCCACTCGACATCAGAAAGGCACAGACTAAGTTCACCTTCAAGCGGATATTATGCAAGAATTCATCTGACAAATTGTGTGATTGATTATTTGCATGGTATTACTTTGTTGGTAGCAGAGATCGTACGATTTCCAGCATTTTTGGTGGAATATGGTATATTATAAAAAGTATTGATATAAGTGCATAGTATTGGATACATCTTCAAGTATCTAGATATTTTCTTTTTTTTTTTCGAATACAAAAGCCTGCACCATACAAACCTTTATTTTAGCCCAATGGTTGACTGGTAGAGAATGTCTTAAGTCGTTAAGTCCGCCATAAGTACTTTTTTATTGTGCAATAATGTTTAAATAAATAAATATAGGGTGGGCCAGTGATAAATTCACTTTTGTCTCGATCTCCTTTGTTAAAATGCATTTATCATTTGCCCACCTTTAACACATGTATTCTTAATGTATATACAAAACTTTCGAGTACCAAGTGTGGCCTGCAAATACATCATTATTCATCATTATCATCATCATCATCAGCCTATGTTAGTCCAGTTCTAGACGAAGGCCTCTCCTATTAAACTATGCGTATACGTAGGTTGCCCTGAAAGTTTCGGGAATCGGAAAAAATACGCATTTTAATGAAATAAAAGTACTTTTATTGTTTTTCAAAGTATTCTCCTTTGTGTTTAATACACTTTTTCATTCTCTGAAACCGGTTTTTAAAACAGTTATTGAAGTCTGAAGTGGGGGTTGACAAAATGGCCATTTTATAAGCGTCGACTGCTTCTTCCGCGGTCTGAAAACGCTGACCACGCAACCGATTCTTTATTTTCGGGAAAGTAAAAAAATCGTTGTGACTTAGGTCGGGGCTGTACGGAGGATGGTCCAGTAATTCGACGTTTTCGCCCTTCAGATAGTCGTCTGTTTTCTGAGCGGTGTGAGGGCTGGCATTATCATGGTGTAGTATAATACGGCGGTTAGGGTTAGTTTTTCGCAGTTCAGC